>JAVSCE010016301.1:0-68931 GCA_032199065.1 Smutsia gigantea
TATAAATTACCTTTAAGAAAAATACTTCTTTCAAAAGGGGTATACTATACTTTAGATTGGTTTATACCTGGGAAGATTGTTCTCACATTCTCTCTTAATTCCCAGTGTATATGATTTAGTTATATCTGTTGTACCAAATCTGTCCCCTACCCTCAGGCCCCTCCCTCCCAGAATCCTATGTATGGTACAGACAGATATGATTCCAAACAAATCTGATTGCTTTCTTCTAACTGCCAAATCCTTACTTTTGATATGGACATTTAAAAACAGACAAAAAGTAGACATGAATTTAGCCTTAAGTTTTTTCCTACAAGAATTTTAAAAAGTATATATGTGAAGAAGTGGCTTGGCTGTTAGATGACACCTAACAAAGGACAAGGGAAAGGATTTAGGGTTGTGAAAGACTCCCAGTTTGTTCTTTTTAAAGGCAATTTTGTTTTCAAAGCATTTGATGGCAGCATAGAAGCTTTTCCAAGACAAAAATAATGATTTTTGAGTTGTACAGAACATGTCTTCTCTGATTCTGACTATGAGACTGATGGTCTGTACCTTCCCCTTAAATAGGAAGTATTGGTTTCATCACCAGTCACACAACCCATGTCCCCTTTAGGTGTCGGTGCAAGTAAAAATGTATTACATGCTCTGTGACTTGTTATTTGTCATCACAAAAAAGCAAGTTCACCTTGAAAGCAGCTAATTTAGGCCTGTGTGTCTTGCTTAGGTTAAACAAAAACATGTTCGGAAGTTGGCCTGTGTGAGACCAACAACTTCCATGTTAAGTCCAGTGCCCTGTCCCTTGGTGTTTTCTAAAGCTTTGGGGACGACTCACAAACCACTTTCTCTTCCAAAGCTTTGTTGCCTTTCGACCATTTTCATGGAGTTGACTCTTTAGAGAGCTCTGTAACAGCCCTCAGAAAATCCCAGTTGTGGAGAAAGTCAGGGGAGGGCAGGAGGGAAGATGAGGTAATACAGAAATACACCTGGCCAGTTAAGCAAAATGAGTATATACAAGTCCAGGATTACCAGCATTCTTGTTACTTAACATTCACATGTGCTCCAGTAAGGTCCAGGAAAGATTGTATTTTCCAGACAGTACTGTAGCTGACATATTTTCTTTTAAGGCTGTCTTTTACACTGGTAGAAATTTTCTTTAAGAATGCCCTGAGTTGTGTATTTTCTTTGTCAATATTTTTCTGTCAATGTGACACTGAGTTTTCTTTTCTTTTAAAGGGTTAAGGATGGTGAGTGGTATTCTCTCCCTTAATATGTCCCTAAGGCACATGAGTCCTAAACCCCTTGTTTGCCTCTTTGCAGCTGAAACATCATTGGTCCCCTGCCAGGCAGGTGAGAATATGTACACCAAAATCACTAGGTTATCACTGTTCAAAGACTCATGTCTGATCCCACTTCACATGCAGTTGGCCATACCAGGTCACATAAAGTATTTCCATGTCCCTACCTCACTCACATTTGCAGACAGGGTTGTTTCTGTATTTTGTGAATGCCAGTAGGAATGCAGAAGATGTATCCTAGTTCTGAAACAGATCTCATTCTGTATTCTAGTTAACAGTGCCTCAGGCTTAGGAACAGCTAACAAGTTCAGTCCTTTTGGAATATAACTCATAGTAAGAGTATTTGTATATGTATATGTGTTTACTGTAACTTCAGTAGCATTTGGTCTCACAGGTCATTTGGGCATTCAGATGAAAATAATTTATCCCAAGAATAAAAACTCTTAGTTCTAGACTTCTGACTTTAATGTTTTCCATCTAAGTGCCATGATGATTTTAGGACATGTTAAGTCAGAGATACAAACCAAATTGATGATGGAACAATTGACCTTTGCCTTGGGATATATTGATCAGGAAGCTTTAGAAGTAGAATTCAAATATATGACCATTGTTAATCTGGTGTGTTAATGTTAGCCACATGCCTGCATGGACATCATGCAACTGATATATAAATCAGAATCTAAGCTGCATAGGTTCTTTGAGAACCTGAATCTTTATTAGCCCCAGGTTTACAGAATGACACTGTCACAGCAGCTGAAGTGTAAACTTGCCAAGATACAATAATATGTATGGTTGACTTTAAACTTCCCTTTGTGTGTTATCTTGAACCTGTTATACTGTTGGGGTAGGGGTCGGTGACCCCATCAGAATGTTTACTACCATTTATTTAGGCCATGGCCAAATTGCTCACTGAATCTTTTCTGCAGTTGTGTTCCAGTTTGAAGATGTTGGGTTGAAGATGGTACAGTTCTTGGTCTAAAATTAAAAGCCTTCAATTTTCTGTGTATGTGAGGTTACTGTGTAATAGCTACTAATAAAAGGAAAGGTGGCATGCCTTTAACAGAAGGTACCCTGACCTAGTTTTAACAGATGAACTACCTTATAAAGGCCAAAAATCTGCATGTAGGTTAAAGTATGCCCTGTTGATGTTAAAGTAAGACAAGACAGGTCTCAGGATGCCTGGTTTTAGACAACATTATAGAGTCACTTATCAACTGTGAGTACAAGACCGACACTAAGTTAACTCAAAAAGCATACTATCTGAATGAATGCCAGTTGGTTCATTCACATTAGGGCAGACCTGTCCAGGGATCAGGCTCTTCATTCCCATCCAGAGCCCCTGCCCCATGCCCAGCACACATGGAGCCTCATGAACTCAGGGATTATTTCTTCCAGATCAAAAAAGAGGCCAGTGATCTCTCCTTGCCCCACAGCATAGCCTCCCTCTCTGGGAACCACATGTTCCAGGCCTCCAGCAGGTAGAACACAGAGACCTGAATTCTTGTCCTGGCTTTGCCATTTACTAGCTGAATGGCCTTGAGTAAGTTATTTCTCTGTGAGCCTCAAAGGCCTCATCTGAAAAATGAGGATAATAATTATACCTTCCATACAGGGTGGTTGTGCAGTTTAACTGAGCTAAAGTACTACCTGGTAAACTGCCTGGCACTTGAAAAAAAAAGCAGCCAAAATACATTAGCCTCCTCCTACTTTCAGTCCTGTTGCTGCTGACCAAACTGACCAATCCTTATTTTTAGGTTTCCTTTTTATCTAGGTTCTTTACTACTCTTGACACGATGTCTTTATAAAATCAGGTTAAAATACAGTAAGGTTACAATACAATGTCTGTCTTAGTCTATTCAGGCTGCTATAACAATATGCAAGAGACTGGGTGGTTTAACAAACATTTACTTTTCAGTCTGGATGCTGGGAAGTCCATGATCATACTGCCAGTGGATTTGGTGTCTGGTGAGAGCTCACTTTCTAGACAACTGTCTTTTTGCTATAACCTCATGGTGGAGAGCAGAGAAAGAAGCATGCTATCTCATGATTCTTAAAATGGCACTAATCCCATTCATGAGGGTTCTACGTTTATAATCTTATCTAATCCTAATTATCTCCCAAAGCCCCATCTACTATTACCATCTTATTGGAAAGTAGAATTTCAACATATAAATTTGGGGGGGCACAGACAATTATTTCACAATAAGTGGATTAGACGATGGCTCTCTTTTATAATTAAGAAATCTTTTTTTCATTATATAGTGTTTTTAAAATATAGAGAACCAAAAAAAGGTATCATAATTCCTCTATGCAGAGATAAATCTACATATATGTATAGACAACAAAAAAATGATCATACTATACACTCCTAGGTAAGTTTCTTAATTTTGAACATCTTTCCATTTCAGTAAATATAAATCAATCTTGTCATTTTTAATGGCCACATAGTATCTCACTATATGAGTTACAGTTTATTCAACCAACTGTTTGGCCAGGCTATAGCTTTCTTCTACATCAAATTTCAATCTTGCCTTCCTGGGCTATATACTCTCCCTTTTTTGGAAATGAGCAGTCTCCTTTCTGATTTAACATCTCCCTCCCTGAGGTGACCTATTCAGATGGATAATGTCATCTACCTGGGAGGGTTTTTGTTACCATCAAACTCTCTAAGGTTAATTTGACCACCCAAGTTCTCAGGGTACTAGAATGTAAGCCTGGAATGGAATGGAAGGAATAGAATGGAAGCCTGAATTTGGATTCCATTATATAGTCCCAAGGTAACCCACTGCATTAGCTATAACCAAGAACATGGCAAGCTGGGTGCCCTAAAACCAATTATTCCCACAGCCTCCTGTCACCCAGTAAAAGTCTGGTTTCACAGGGAAACGGGTATCAAGGATAGGCCCTGAATGAGAAATCTCTTTAGGATGAGTCACTCCCTGACTACTGTGATTCCTTATTAGCAAAATAGGAATAATCTCTACCCTGCTAGTCACACACTGATTGTGGCAACCAAGAGAAATTATAAATGCAAAAGCATTTTGTAAATTTGGAGGTGTTCTTCAAATATAAATTGGTATTATTTCAATCTGCAAATCCTGTCCAACTGAACCAGAACTACAATATAGAAGTAAGGATCCAAATAATGAAGAACTAACAGAGTATACTGTTGGAATTTGGGGAAAAAAGTCACTTGGGTATATGTGGCAGCACATTTGAAAAGCTCTCTCATTTCTCTGGACTTTTTTTGCCTTATGTTTAAAACAGGTGGTTTGAACTAGATTCCCAGGGAAAGATATTAAATAACCTACCTATTGAGTGGCTCGTCTGTGCCAGGCCTTAAGTATTAAATATATTTCATGTGTTTTAAGTAGCTGCAATTGTGTCTAAGTCACAAAGCTAGTACATAGGCTATGGGAACACAAAACTGACTCCTTAAAATACTGTCCCTCTTCAGAATATTGTGCTATAAAATCCTATTGATTGGACTTCTGGCCCAGACAAGATTTTGTAGACTCATTGTTCACTGCTCCTTCTGGCTACTATAAACCCTGGAAATAACACAAGAAGCAACCAAAGGAGATATCTGAAAAGTGGTAAGAAAACCAGTTTGGCACCCGAGAACTGGAGTAACAACCCAAAAGAAGAAAACTTGGGTATTTCTTGACCCCTAACCTAACAACAGAGGGATGCCCAGGTAGGCTCATTTCTCCCTTCGATCAAAAAGAAGTTCCTTTGATGAGAGGTGAACCTGGCAGTTTCAGTACTGTGGATTGATCAAGATCCTACCTGCCGCTAATAAACAACTAAGTGAAGGGCTCTCCATCCCTACCCTTTCCCACCCAGAGATATTGGTGTAGTCAGGAGACATCAACAAGAGAGTTCCTACTCATCCCTTCTCAATAGGCAGGGGGACCCTGTCAACCCAAGAGACCATCCAGGGAAGCCTCTTTGTCCTTGCAGGCCTGACTCCCATCCTCCACTGAGGGACACTGGGCAAACAGGCCTTTCTACCCCTAAGACACAGCATAAGTAAAAACCAGTAGGATCCTGCCTAAAGCAATCTACAGATTCAATGCAATCCCTAGCAAAATACCAACAGCATTCTTCAACGAACTGGAAAAAATAGTTCTAAAATTCATATGGAAGCACAAAAGACCCTGAATAGCCAAAGCAATCCTGAGAAGGAAGAATAAAGCAGGGGGGATCTCGCTTCCCAACTTCAAGCTCTACTACAAAGCTACAGTAATCAAGACAATTTGGTACTCACACAAGAACAGACCCATAGACCAGTGGAACAGAATAGAGTCCAGATATTAACCCATGCATATATGGTCAATTAATATATGATAAAGGAGCCATGGATGTGGGAAAATGACAGTCTCTTCAACAGCTGCTGTTGGCAAAACTGGACAGCTACATGTAAGAGAATGAAACTGGATTACTGTCTGACTCCATACACAAAAGTAAACTCAAAATCAATCAAAGACCTGAATGTAAGTCATGAAACCATGAAACTCTTAGAAGAAAATATAGGCAAAACTCTCTCGAATATAAACATGAGCAACTTCTTCATGAACATATCTCCCTGGGCAAGGGTAACAAAAGCAAAAATGAACAAGTGGAACTATATCAAACTAAAAAGCTTCTGTACAGCAAAGGACACCATTAGTAGGACAAAAAGGCATCCTACAGTTTAGGACAATATATTCATAAATGACATATCTGATAAGGAGTTGACATCCAAAATGTTACAAAGAGCTCATGCACCTCAATAAACAAAAAGCAAATAACCCCATTAAAAATGGGCATAGGATCAGAACAGACACTTCTCCAAAGAAGAAATTCAGATGGCTAACAGGCACATGGAAAGATGCTCCACATCGCTAATCATCAGAGAAATGCAAATTAAAACCACGAGATAGCACCTCACACCAGTTAGGGTGGCCAATATCCAAAACACAAACAACAACAAATATTGGCAAGAATGTGGAGAGAGGGGATCCCTCCTACACTGCAGATGGGAATGTAAATTAGTTCAACCATTGTGGGAAGCAGTATGGAGGTTCCTCAAAAAACTCAAAATAGAAATACCATTTGACCCAGGAATTCCACTCCTAGGAATTTACCCTAAGAATGCAGCAGCCCAGTTTCAAAAAGACAGATGCACCCCTATGTTTATCTCAGCACTATTTACAATAGCCAAGAAATGGAAGCAACTTAAGTGTCCATCAGTAAATGAATGGATAAAGAAGAGGTGGTACATATACAGAATGGAGTATTATTCAGCCATAAGAAAACAAATCCTACCATTTGCAACAACATGGATGGAGCTAGAGGGTATTATGCTCAGTGAAATAAGCCAGATGGAGAAAGACAAGTCCCAAATGATTTCACTCATCTGTGGAGTATAAGAACAAAGAAAAACTGAAGGAACAAAACAGCAGCATACTCACAGGACCCAAGAATGGACTAACAGTTACCAAAGGGAAAGGGGCTGGGGAGGATGGGTGGGAAGGGAGGGCTAAGGGGAAAAAGGGGCATTATGATTAGCACACGTAATGTAGTGGCGGGGGCATGGGGAAGGCAGTATAGCAACCACAATGCTCATGTAAGTATATATTAATGATACCAAAAATAAATTTATTAATTTAAAATAAATTAGAGACTACTTAAAAAAAAACTGTAGGAGCTACAGTGGCAACAAGATAAACCAAGAAGACCAAAATGGCACCACAAGGACTCTAAAACCTAAACTCCCATTTGAACCACAGCTGACAAAATAGGCTCGGATCTGCATGCTAAAGTTAAAGTGACTGCTAAAATAGAAAATTTAGATAGGACCCAGAGTCTCCTAACATATTAAATAAAATTTCCAGGATGAAATAGAAAGTCACCCATAGTACCAAGAGCCAGGAAAATCAATTTGAATAATAAAAGAGCTGACATCAGCACTGAGATGAATCAGATATTGGAATTATCTGACCCAAGATTTGAAACTGCCCTCATAAAAACTTTTGAAACTATTTGAAAAATTTTGATTTTAATACAAAGGAAAAGGAAATCTTAGCAAAGAAATTGAAGTTGTTTTTTAAAAAGGATCAAATGGAGATTACACAACTGAAAAATACAATAATAGAAACCAAAAAAAAAAATAACATCACTAGATGGAATCCTAGTAGAATGGAGGAAAAACAGAGGATAAAATCTGTGAACTCAAAGACAGATCAACAGGATTTACCAAATCTGAAAAACAGGAAATTGACTAAAAAGTGAAAATGAACAAAGCCTTAGGGAACTTTGTAACAATTTTAAAAAGCCACAGCATTCATATCTTGGTAATCAAAGATGAAAAGGAGAAAGAGAATGGGGCTTAAATAGTATTTGGAAAAATAATGGCTGAAATCTTCCCAAATTTGAAGAAAGATGCAAAACTAAAGATTTAAGAAGATGAGTAAGCCCCAAACAGGAAAAAATAAAAAAATCCATCCCAGGATACATTATAATTAACCTTCTGAAAATTAAATACAAAGTAAAAACATTGAAAACAGCTAAAGAGAAATGGCACCTTATCTATAGGATTTTATAGGGGAATACCAATCCAAAGAAGAGTGAATTCTTCATACAAAACTGTGGAACCCAGAAAAAACTAGGACATTTTTCAACTTCTAAAAGAAAATAAACTATCAGCTGCACATTCTGTAGTTAATGAAAGTATCCTTCAGGAATGCAGAGGAAAAAGGCATCCTCAATAAAAAGGAAAACTAGAATTTGTTGCTTGCAGACCTAATGTTAAATATTGGCTAAATGAAGTTCTTCAACAGAAAGGAAATAATAAAAAATATTGGAGTGTCAAGAAGGAAGAATGAACAATAGAAAGCAGAATTGTGGGTATATACAGTAAACTACTCATGGGTTTCATAAATTATATTTGGCAATTGAAACAAAAATTATAGCACCATCTGATACCATGACAGTGCAGTTTTAAAAAGTGAACGGGTAAAGAAACCTAAGTGGAAGTAATCTTTACACACTTCACAGAAATGGCAAAGTGGTAATATTGATAGGTTGTGTTAAGTCACATAGATGTATTTTAATACCCAGATCAGCCACTACAGAGGTATACAAAGAGATACACTCATAAGTATTATAAATCAAGATGGAATCCTGAAAATGTTCAAGTAATCCACAAGAAGGTAAGAACAAGAACCGAAGGGAGCAAAATATTTTCAAATGGCCAACTTTAACCCTAATGTATCAACTATTACCTTAAATGTAAGTAGTATAATTACACCAGTCAAAGGACAGATATTGTCAGAGTGGATTAAAAAGCACAACAATACTATAGCATATAAGGAACTCACTTCAAATTCAACAACATAGGTAGATCAAAAGTAAAAGGATGGAAAAACATTTTTATAAATAAAAATACTATATTAACATCTAGTGTAGTATAATTTATAACAAAATTATAAATAGAGATATAATAATGATTATAGGATCATCCTATAAGAAAGACATAATACGACTTCCGGGAAGATGGTGGCGTGAGCAGGGCGGCAGAAATCTCCTCCCAACACTATATTTATCTACGAAAACACAGCAAATACATCTATTCCTAAAAGAGAGACGAGAATACAAAGGAAAGCGCACAGCATGCAGCTACACCTGAGAGGACTCGGCACCCCAAGAGGCGGGTAAGATACAGAGCCGTGACCCGGCGGGACCCGAGCACTCCCCCACCCTAGCGCACCGGCGGGAGGAGAGGATTCAGAGCAGGGAGGGAGTGGAAGTACACCCCGTGAAGTAGCCAGCCCTGGTGATCTGTGCGGGGAGCGCTGACCCATATTGCGCAGTGCAGCGGAGATTGGAGAGACAGAGGGGCAGGATCTGAGCAGGGAACGCGCCAGGGTGCTAGCAGCCGGCTCCTGGGAAGGAAAAAAAAAAGCGCGCGCTTTCTTCAGCGGTCTTAAAGAGACAGGAGCCCGGCAGAGGAGCTGGATCGCCCCAGCACACTCAGCCCAGCAGGCTGGGAGTCCTGGGGAATTTCAGACGCCTTAGCTGGCGACTGAGGAAGCGTAGCCATACTTAACACTTCCCACTGAGATCAACAGCCTCCTATTCGTTCCCACCCCTGCCAGAGCAATAAAGGGCCCTGCGGAGCGGCACAGTCACAGCTGTGGAATAGTGGGGCAATAGCGCCACCTAGAGCATTCCCACAGAATCTACGTCCGGTGGGCATTTTTTTTTGTTTTTTTTGTTTTGTTTTGTTTTTTGTTTTGTTTTTGTTTTTCTTTTCTTTCTTTTTCTTCTTTTTTTCTTTCTTTCTTTCTTTTTTTTTCTCTTTTTTTTTCTTCTCTTTTTAAAGTCTTAAAGAGCCCAGCTGACATACGTGGCAACTATCAGTGACCAAATTATACAGCCATGAAAAGACAGAGGAATATGCTTCAGACCAAAATCAACCAGACAACCCCAGAGAGGGAGTCTGAAGGGATGGAAATGCACAGTCTTCCTGAAAAAGAATTCAGAATAAAAGTCATAACCATGCTGATGGAACTACAGAGAAATGTGCAAGAGCTGAGGGAGGAAGTGAGGGAACTGAGGAAAGACAATGCAGAAATCAGACAAGCGATCGACGGGCTTAACAGCAGAATGGATGAGATGCAAGAGACTTAATGGAATAGAAAACAGAGAACAGGAGTACAGAGCAGCTGAGGCAGAGAGAGATAAAAGGATTTCTAGGAATGAAAGAATATTAAGAGAACTGTGTGACCAATTCAAACGGAACAATATTCGCATTATACGAGTACCAGAGGAAGAAGAGAGAGAAAAGGGATAGAAAGTGTCTTTGAAGAAATAATTGCTGAAAACTTTCCCTCGCTGGGGAAGGAAATAGTCTCGCAGTCCACTGAAGCCCACAGATCTCCCAACACAAGGGATCCAAGGAAGACAACACCAAGACACATAATAATTAAGATGGCACAGATCAAAGATAAAGACAGGGTATTAAAGGCAGCTAGAGAGAGAAAAAAGATCACCTACAAAGGAAAACCCATCAGACTATCATCAGACTTCTCAACAGAAACCTTACAGGCCAGAAGAGAATGGCATGATATATTTAACGTTATGAAACAGAAGGGGCTCGAACCAAGAATATTGTATCCAGCACGATTATCATTTAAATGTGATGGAGGGATTAAACAATTTCCAGATAAACGAAAGTTGAGAGAGGTTGCCTCTCATAAACCACCACTATAGGATATCTTAAATGGACTGCTCTAGATGGAAGCACACCTAAGGCTAAAAAGATGTCACCAGAGAAAATAAAATCATAGCAAAGAAAGCAGACCATCCAAATACTAACTAAAGGCAAAGAATAAAACACCTATTATAGAAAGAATGGAGGAGGAGGAATAAGAAGGGAGAGAAATAAAGAAACATCAGACTGTGTTTACAATAACTTAACAAGAAAGTTAAGTTAGATTGTTAGATAGTAAAGAAGCAACCCTTGAACCCTTGGTAACCACGAATCTAAAGCCAGCAATGGCAATAAGTACATATCTATCAATAATCACCCTAAATGTAAATGGACTGAATGCACCAATCAAAAGACACAGAGTAACAGAATGGATAAAAAAGCAACACCCATCTATATGCTGCCTACAAGAAACTCACCTCAAATCCAAAGATATACACAGACTAAAAGTGAAGGGATGGAAAAAGATATTTCATGCAAACAACAAACAGAAAAAAGCAGGTGTTGCAGTACTTGTATCAGACAAAATAGACTTCAAAACGGAGATAATGAACGACATTACATAATGATAAAGGGGTCAGTCCAACAAGAAGATATAACCATTATAAATATATATGCCCCCAACACAGGAGCACCAGCATATGTGAGACAAATACTAACAGAATTAAAGGAGGATATAGACAGCAATGCATTCATCTTAGGAGACTTCAACACACCACTTACCCCAGAGGACAGATCAACCAGACAGAAAATAAGTAAACACATAGAGGCACTGAACAACACACTGGAACAGATGGACCTAGCAGACATCTACAGAACTCTACACCCAAAAGCAACAGGATACACATTCTTCTCAAGTGCACATGGAACATTTTCCAGAATACACCACATACTAGGCCACAAAAAGAACCTCAGTAATTTCAAAAATATTGAAATCCTATCAACCAACTTCTCAGATCATCAAGGTGTAAAAAAAGAAATAAATTTTAGAAATAAATCAAAAAGGCTCACAAATACATGGAGACTTAACAACACTCTCCTAATTAATCAGTGGGTTAACGACCAAATCAAAACAGAAATCAAAGAAAATATGGAGACTAATGACAACAACAACACAAAGCCACAACTTCTGTGGGACGCAGCAAAGGCATTTCTAAGAGGAAAGTATATTGCAAACCAGGCCTATTTAAAGAAGGAAGAACATTCCCAAATGAATAGTCTAAAGACACAATTACTGAAATTGGAAAAAGAAGAACAAATGAGGCCCAAAGTCACCAGGACGGACATGATAAAGATTAGAGAAGAAATAAATAAAATTGAGAAGAATAAAACAATGGAAAAAATCAATGAAACCAAGAGATGGTTCTTTGAAAAAATAAAATAGATAAACCCCTAGCCAGACTCATTAAGAGAAAAAGAGAATCTACACACATAAACACAATCAAAAATGAGAAAGGAAAAATCACGACGGACCCCACAGAAATACAAAGAATCATAAGAGAATATTATGAGAATCTATATTCTAACAAGCTGGAAAACATAGAAGAAATGGACAACTTCTTAGAAAAATACAACCTTCCAAGACTGACCAAGCAAGAAACAGACAAACTAAACAGACCAATCACCAGCGACAAAATAGAATTGGTAATCAAAAAACTACCCAAGAACAAAACCCCCGGGCCTGATGGATTCACCTCTGAATTCTACCAGACATATAGAGAAGAAATAACACCCATTCTCCTTAAAGATTTCCAAAAAATAGAAGACGAGGGAATAGTTCCAAACTCATTCTATGAAGCCAGCATCACTCTAATACCAAAACCAGGCAAAGACCTCACCAAAAAAGAAAATTACAGACCAATATCCCTGATGAACGTAGATGCAAAAATACTCAACAAAATATTAACAAACCGAATTCAAAAATACATCAAGAGGATCATACACCATGATCAAGTGGGATTCATCCTAGGGATGCATGGAAGGTACAACATTCGAAAATCCATCAACATCATCCACCACATCAACAAAAAGAAGAACAAAAACCACATGATCATCTCCATAGGTACTGAAAAAGCATTTGACAAAATTCAGCATCCATTCCTGATTAAAACTCTCAACAAAATGGGTATAGACGGCAAGTACCTCAGCATAATAAAGGCTATGTATGACAGACCCACAGCTAACATCATACTTAACGGTGAGACGCTGAAAGCTTTTCATCTAAGATCAAGAACAAGACAGGGATGCCCACTCTCTCCACTGTTACTCAGCATAGTACTGGAGGTCCTAGCCACAGCAATCAGACAAAACAAAGACATACAAGGCATCCAGATTGGTAAAGAAGAAGTCAAATTGTCACTATTTGCAGATGACATGATACTGTACATAATGAACCCTAAAGACTCCTTTCCAAAACTACTAGAACTAATATCTGAATTCAGCAAAGTTGCAGGATACAAAATTAACACACAGAAATCTTTTGCTTTCCTATACACTAATGATGAACTAACAGAAAGAGAAATCAGAAAAACAATTCCATTCACAATTGAATCAAAAAGAATAAATACCTAGGAATAAACTTAACCAAAAATGTGAAAGACCTGTACTCTGAAAACTACAAGACACTCCTAAGAGAAATTAAAGAGGACAGTGACAAATGGAAATGCATCCCATGGTCTTGGCTAGGAAGAATAAATATTGTTAAAATGGCTATACTACCTAAAGCAATATGCAGATTCAATGCAATCCCTATGAAACTACCAAGAGCTTTCTTCAATGAACTGGAACAAATAATTCTAAAATTAATATGGAACCACAAAAGGCCCCGAGTAGCCAACGCAATCCTGAGAAGGAGGAATAAAACAGGGGGAATTACGCTCCCTGACTTCAAGCTCTACTACAAAGCCACAGTAATCAAGACAATTTGGGATGGACACAAAGAGACCCACAGACCAGTGGAACAGAATAGAAAATCCAAACATTAACCCAAACGTATACAGTCAATTAATATTTGATAAAGGAGCCTTGGATATACAATGGGGAGATGACAGCCTCTTCAGCAGCTGGTGTTGGAAAAACTGGACAGCTACATGTAAGAGAATGAAACTGGACTACTGTCTAACCCCATACACAAAGGTAAACTCAAGGTGGATGAAAGACCTGAATGTAAGTCATGACACCATAAAACTCTTGGAAAAATACATAGGCAAAAATCTCTTGGACATAAACATGAGCAATTTCTTCATGAACATATCTCCCCGGGCAAGGGAAACAAAAGCAAAAATGAACAAGTGGGACTATACCAAGCTGAAAAGCTTCTGTACAGCAAAGCACACCATCAGTAGAACAAAAAGACATTCTACAGTATGGGAGAATATATTCATAAAAAACGTATCTGATAAAGGGTTGACATCCAAAATATATAAAGAACTCATGCACCTCAACAAACAGAAAGCAAATAATCCAATTAAGAAATGGGCAGAGTACATGAATAGACACTTCTCTAAAGGAGAAGTTCCGATGGCCAACAGGCACGTGAAAAGATGCTCCACATCGCTAATCATCAGAGAAATGCAGATTAAAACCACAATGTGGTATCACCTCACACCAGTGAGGATGGCCAACATCCAAAACACAAACAACAACAAATGTTGGCGAGGATGTGGAGAAAAGGGAACCCTCCTACACTGCTGGTGGGACTGCAAATTAGTTTAACCATTGTGGAAAACATTATGGAGGTTCCTCGAAAAACTCAAAATAGAAATACCATTTGACCGAGGAATTCCACTCCTAGGAATTTACCCTAAGAATGCAGCAGCCCAATTTGAAAAGGACAGATGCACCCCTATGTTTATTGCAGCACTATTTACAATAGCCAAGAAATGGATGCAACCTAAGTGTCCATCAGTAGATGAATGGATAAAGAAGATGTGGTACATATACACAATGGAATATTATTCAGCCATAAGAAGAAAACAAATCCTACCATTTGCAACAACATGGATGGAGCTAGAGGGTATTATGCTCAGTGAAATAAGCCAAGCCAGAAAAGACAAGTATCAAATGATTTCACTCATATGTGGAGTATAAGAACAAAGAAAAAATACTGAAGGAACAAAACAGCAGCAGACTCACAGAACCCAAGAACGGACTAATAGTTACCAAAGGGAAAGGGACTGGGGAAAATGTGCAGGAAGGGAGGGATAATGGGGGAAAAGGGGCATTACAATTAGTAGATGTAATGTTGGGGGGGCACGGGGTGGGCAGTACAACTCAGAGAAGACAAGTAGTGATTCTATAGCATCTCACTATGCTGATGGACAGTGACTGTAATGGGGTTGGTGTGGGGGACCTGATGAAGGGGTAGTTTAATAACCATAATATTGCACATGTAATTGTAGATTAATGATAATAAAGTATATTATATATTAAAAAAAAAGAAAGACATAATACTCCTAATTATATACAAAGGAAACAATAAAACCTCAAAATACATAAAATAGAAACTGATAGATGTGAAAAAAGATAGAAACCCCAAATTATAGCTGGGGACTCCACCTCCACATCTCAGCAACTGATAAAACACTAGACAGAAAATTGACAAGGATATAGAACTGTAAAATACAATCAACCAAGAGGATCTAACTGACATATTGAGGAGTACTCCACCCAGCAACCGCAAAATATTCTTTCCGAGTTCTGACAATATGAAGAGACCATATCCTGGGCCATAAAACAAACCTTAACAAATCTAAAGGAACTGTAACCATACAGAGTGTGTGTTCTGACCACAGTAAAGTCAAACTCTAGATATCAGTAGTATAAAGACAATGGTAAAAAAAAAATCTCTAAACATTTTGATCTTAAACAGCACATTTACAAATAATAGGACAAAGAGGAAATTTCAAAGGAAATTTTGAAACATTGAAAGTTTTTATCCTTTTTGTTAATGCAATGTATCATTGATTGATTTATGGATAGTGAACCATCCTTGCATCCCTGGTATAAATCCTCCCTGATTGTGGTGAATGATCTTTTTGATGTATTTTTTGAATTTTTGCTAATATTTTGTTGAGAATTTTTGCATCAATGTTCATCACAGAATATTGGTGTGTAATTTTTTGTAGTGTATCTCGTTTTGGTAACAGTGTGATACTGGCCTCCTAGAATGAATTAGGAAGCTTTCCTTCCTCAGTTTTTTGGGATAGTTTTGAGTAGGATAGGTATTAACTCTTCTTTAAATATTTGGTAGAATTCACTTATGAAGCCATCTGGTCCTGAAATTTTGTTTGTTTGGAGTGTTTTGTTTACTGATACAATTTTTTTACTAAGTAATCAGTCTGTTCAGATTTTCTATTTCTTCCTGGCTCAGTCTTTGGAGATTGTATGTTTTTAGTAATTTATCGCTTTTTCTAAGTTATCCAATTTGTTGTCCAATTTATATAATTTGTCATAATTATCTCATAATTGTATTTGTGTGCTGCTGGTTGTAATTTCTCTTTCATTTCTGATTTTGAGTCCTCTATTTTTCTTAATGACTCTGGCTAAATGCTTATCAATTTTGTTTATATTTTCAAAGAACCTGCTTTTAGTTTCATTGATGTTTTGTATTATTTCTTAGTCTCTATTTCATTTATTTCTACTCTGATCTTTAGTATTTCCTTCTACTAACTTTGACTGCTTAAACTTCAAATTATAAAAGAAATTAGTCCCAGGAAAGGAAGTACAGTATAGAGAATATAATCAATAATATTGCAATATCTTGATATGGTAATGGGGTAACTGCATTTACCATGGTGAGCATTTAGTAATGTGTATAATTATTAAATCACTATGTCATGCATCTGAAACCAATGTAATATTTTATATCAACTATATTTCTATTAAAAATGGTTCAGCAGAGACCAACAACAAATATAAACATTGAAGGACTTTCTGTTTCTAGTCTAGCATGTAAGGAGCTTGGAACTCAACATTTCTATCCAAAATGCAATAAAAGAGTTAAACAAACTGAAAATGAACTTTTCTTAGACTCATCAGAGAACTGAGTTCATAGGGCAAACTACTGCCTCCAAAATTGGAAAGACGGGCAAATACAGAAAAATCGCAATTTACCAGAGCAGAAAGCAGCAGGCAAAAACCTCCATGGAAACCAAGATCAGGTAGGAAAACAAAATTTAATTGAAGAATTATTGGAGACTCAGCGTGGACAAATTTAAGAGTTAAGAAAAGAAAACCCGCTATCAGGATTGCGAATTGGTGTAGCTTGTATGGAAAGCAGTATGGAGGTTTCTCACAAAATAAACAAACAAAAAGTACCGTATGACCCAGCAATTCCACTTCTGGGAGTTTACCCCAAGAAAACAAAATTACTAATTCTAAAAGATATATTCACTTCCTGTGTTTACTGTGGCATTATTTACAATATCCAAAATATGGAAGCAACCCAAATGTCCATTGATAGATGAATGCATGCAATGTAATATTACTCGGCCATAAAAAAGGATGAAATATTGCCATTTGTGACAACATGGATAGACCTGGAGTGTATTATGCCGACTGAAATAAGCCAAATAGGGATAGACAAATTCCATATGATTTCAGTTATATGTGGAATCTAAAAATCAAAACAGAACAGAAATAGACTCATAGTCATAGAAAACAGACTGCTGGTAGTCATTGGGTGAAGTCATAGGCTGATGGGTGAAGTAGGTGAAGGGGAAAAATTTTAGTGATGATATTTGATATCTTGACCTGGGCATTGATAACATGAGTGTGTACACATGTCAAAATGATCAAGCTGTACACTAAGATTTGTGCATTTTATTCTATGTACCTCAATTTTTTAAAAAAGGAAACTATCCTAACACAGTAGAGACCATATATGAAAAACCCATAGCAAACATACCCAATGTGAAAACTTTTCCTCTGAAGTCAGAAATGAGACAATGATGCCTGCTTATGTCATTTCTACTCAACATAGTCCTGGAAGTCGTACCTAGAGCTATTAATCAAGAAAAAGAAATAAAAGGGACCCAAATTGGAAAGGAAGAGGTAAAATCATCTCTGCTGTGTTTGAAGACAAATATATAAAATAGATAAAATATAAAATATAGTGTTAGAACTAATAAGTGAACTCAGGAAAGTTGCAGGATACAAAATCAATGTGTAAAAATCATGCATTTCTATAGAAGCAATGTACATTTTGAAAAGAAAATTAAGAAATAAATTCCATTTATGAGAGCATGTACAGTAAAAAATACCTAGGAGTACATTCAACCAGGAAGGTCAAAGAAACACTGAAAAGTACAAAAGTTTGTTGAAAGAAATTAAATACACTAGTAGAAAGACATTCATATTCACGAATTGGAAAAATTGACTTTGTGAAATGTCAGTATTACCCAAAGTAACCTACAAGATTCATTGCAATCCCTATCAAAATGCCAGAGGCAATTTTTTTCAAAAAGAGAAAAATCCATCTAAAAATTCATATGGAATTTTGAGGACCCTGAATAGATGAAACCATCTTGAGAAAGTAAAACAGCTGGAGGTCTCATACTTCCTGATTTCATAGCTTCTAGAAATCTACAGTAATAAAAACAATGTGGTATTTGCATAAAGATAGACATATATACCAATGGAATAGAATATAGAGTATCCGAAAATAAACTCATATATGTCGTGAAATGATTCTCAACATTGGTGCTGAGATAATTCAACAGAGAAAGGACAGTCTTTTCAGCAGGTGGTACTGGGAAAACTGCAAAGCCTTGTGCAAAATAATCATATTGGAAAATATAGGGGGAAAGTTCCATGATATTGGATTTGACAATTTCTTGTATAGGACACCAAAAGAATAAACAAATTGGACTTCACCAAAATTAAGAATGTTTATCAAAAAAACATCAACAGAATGAAAAGGCAACACATGGAATGGGAGAAAATATTTGCAGGTCATATATCTAAAAAGGATTAGTACTTAAAATATTAAGGAAATTCTACAACCCAACAACAACAACAAAAGCAACCTGATTAAAAATGTGCCAAGGACTTGAATAGACATTTCTCTAAAGAAGATGCACAAATGACAATAAGTATATGAAAAGATGCTTAAATCACTAATCATTAGGGAAATGCAAATGAAAACCACAATGAATGTCACCTTATGCTAACTAATAAAGCTATATTAATAAAAATCAATCTTCACAGCAAAGAAATTTATCAAGGATAAGGAGGGAAGGACATAATGATGAAAAGGTCAGTTCTCAAATAATACACAACAGTCCCTAATGTGTATGTGCCTAACAATATAGTAATAAGTACATGATACAAAGACTAAGAGAACTGAAAAGAGGAATAGATAAATCCACTATTATAGTTGGAGACTTCAACTCTCCTCTATCAGTACTTGACAAATCCAGAAGACAGTAAATTGATAAGGACATGCTTGAACTGAACAAAACCATCAGTCAACTACATCTAATTGATATCCATTGAAAACCTCATCGAACAACAGAAGAAAAATACTCTCAAGCTCACATGGAGTATTCACTAAGACCATATTCTGGGCCAGAAGACATAACAACTTAAAAATAATACAAATCATCTTTCTATTTAATGGAGAGTGACATCACCAAGATGGCAAAGTAGAAGACCACAGGCTTCATCTCCCAACAAAGATCAACAATTAGTTATCCATGAACAAAAATAGCTCTGAGAGCACAGGAGTCCACTTAAGAAAGTTCAGCAGCACAGTGGAACACAAAACCTGAGAATAAACACACAAAAAAGGAAGAACAGCTTCATTTTTTTCTGCAAAGTTTCATTCCCCAGGCTGGCACTGCTCAGTACCAAGAGGGAACTTCCCAGCTAGAAAGAGATCCTTTCACCTGGAAAGGGAGAGGGGAGTAAGTGACCAGTGTCAGCCATTTGGGGCTATACACAAAGGACTCACTTCAGCTTCATCCCAAGAGACCAGCAAAGCTGAGACATAGAAACAGCAAGAAACTAGAAGAGCTGGGGATACCAGTATCAGCTGTGCAGTTGAAATGACCACAGTTCCCGGAACTGTTCTGCAGAGGACCCAAACAGCTTTTGCCACTGAAGAAATCATTAGCCAGCACAGTCACTGTGGACTCCCTTCAGATTTCACCCGTTTTCACCCCACACATAATTGCATTCACAGATGCCAATCTCCTGAGTCCCTCCTGGTTCCATGCCCCCAAACCCAATAGAAACAACCAGGATGTACTCTGCCACCCAGTCCAGTCCTCTATAACTGCACAAGTGCAAGGAACCAACCTATAGTGCAAGGTTCAGCCACATGGTGAGTGGGGCTAGTTCCTACCTTCTGTGGATCCCATGGTCATGGATTAGGAGAGGTAATACTGTTTAAAATGTTCATTATGTAAAGCCACATATAGATTCAATGCACTCCCTATCAAAATTCCAATGGCAGCCCAGTTGCTGTGCTCTTCGGTGGTGGTTGTATTTTGGCCGTCATCTACTTCTTAACTTCCAGGACTCCCAATTCACTGCCATGTCCTCTGAAGAAGGGAAACTCTTTGTGGGAGGGCTCAACTTCAACACTGATGAGCGGGCTCTGGAAAACCACTTCAGCAGCTTCGGGCCTAATTCTGAGGTGGTCGTTGTCAAGGACCGGGAGACTCAGCGATCCCGGGGTTTTGGCTTCATCACCTTCACCAATCCAGAGCATGCCTCAGATGCCATGAGAGCCATGAAAGGAGAGTCTCTGGACGGTCGCCAGATCCGTGTTGATCACGTGGGCAAGTCTGCCCGTGGAACCAGAGGGGGTACCTTTGGGCCCCTTGGGCGTGGTCGCAGCTACTCTAGAGGTGGTGGGGACCAGGGCTATGGGAATGGCAGGTATGACAGTCGACCTGGAGGATACGGATACAGATATGGAAGGTCCAGAGACTATGGTGGCAGCCAGGGTGGTTATGACCGCTACTCGGGAGGAAATTACAGAGACAATTACGACAACTGAGATGAGGCCTGTACACCTAATATACACAAGGAATAAAACAACTTCTGATCCAGGATCGTCCTTCCAAATGGCTATATTTATAAAGGTTTTTGGAGCTGCACTGAAAAACGCCTGGTTTAGTACACCAACTTTGTTTCTGAATTGAGCTCCCAAGGTGGTTTGTTAAAGACCTTTTGGAAAGTTAATGTGTTTTATTTTTTTTTTCTCCCGTGTAAAGACAAATTCTGGGACATTTGTAGAGTCTGGGTGTTTTTCATTTTCCCAATTTTTTAGTTTGGGCTCTCAGGATTATTGGTTCTGGCAAGAAAAAATAGCCAGACTGATTCTTTTTTTAATAATGTGTATCTGTGGACATTTTAAAAACCTTTACACAGTGTTTATCATCATGGTTAGGAAGCAGTTTCCGAACAAGACATCAAGAATAACTTAGAGGTGTGTTTTACTCAACATCACTGCCCTGATTATATAGAAGTTGCTTAAAAATATTTGAATGTCATTTTTTTTAATGAAGAAAAAAATATCTGTTGTATTTCATGTAGTGTTTAGGATATTCTTCATAGAGTTGATTAAAAAGTTGAAATCTGAAAAACAAATTCCAATGGCATCTTTCATGTGAATAGAAAAAAAAATCCTAAAATTTGAATGGAACCACAAAATGCCCCAAATAGCCAAATTAATCTTGAAAAAGAACAAAGCTAGAAGCATCACACTTCCTGACTTCAAACTATATTACAAAGCTATACTAATCAAAACAGTATGGCACAGGCATAAAAACAAACACAGAGACCAATGGTACAGAATAGACAGTCCAGAAATAAAAGTGTACATATATAGTCAAAAGTTTTTGACAAAGGCACCAAGAAGTTCTAATGTGGAAAGGTTTGTCTCTTCAATAAACAGCACTGGGAAAATTAAATATTCACACGCAAAGAATGAAATTGGATTCCTATCTTATGCCACTCAAAACTTAATTTGAAATGGATTAAGGACTTAAAAGTAAGAGCTGACACTGCAAAACTCCTAGAAGAAACCATGGAAAATATCCATGACACTGGTCTTGGCAATTATTTTTTTAAATGTGATACCTTTAAAGCACAAGCAACAAAAGCAAAAATCAGCAAGTGGTATCACATCAAACTCAAAAGCGTCCACCCAGCAAAAGAAACAATCAACAAATCTATGGAATGGGAGAAAATATATACAAACCTTATATCTGATAAGGAATAATAACCAAACTACATAAGTAACTCATACAACTCAATACCAAAAAACAATCCCACTAAAAATGGACAGGATTCTGGGAATATGGTGGAAGAGGAGGTCACTGTGATAACCTATTCCCATGTACACACTGAGGTAGCAACTGCATCTAATACAACTTTGAAAATAACCTGAAGACAAGGCAGAACAGACCTTCCACAGCTAATGAAAAAGAGTAGGCCACAATGAGAAGAGTAAAGGGGCAAAGCCATGACAGATCAGATTCCAAACCCTTCCCCTATCCCAGCCCATAAAGGGGAAGAAGTGGGGAGAAGTTGGGGGAGGGGATAAACTCCCCAAAACCCAGCACACTTTTCCCTGTGGATATGCACTGGGAAGACAAGCCCCATAACATCTGGCTTTGAAAATCAGAAGGACTTAATGTCATGGAGAGCTGGAGGGCTGTGGGAGGCAAAATGACTACTCTTGGAGGACCAGTGTGCCATGTCAATCAGTCTGAGACCTAACACAAAGGCAGAAGTTTGAAAGAAGACTTATTGATTAACTTTGGGATGTTTGCTAGAGTGGCAGGGACCTGCTGGGGCTCTCTCCAAGGGAGGAGAGGCTGTGGATGCTATTTTTCAAATTCTTTAGCCTATCTGGCCAGATGCTTGGAGCCAGTTCTGACACTCTCCACTTACTGTGCCAGCACACCTAGCCCCAGAATTCCTCTGCAGTCATACCCCACCCAACATGCCCAATCCAGTAGGTACCCCATGAAAGCAACTAACACCCCAAGGAAGAGAGGAACTCACAAGTACTGTTGCAATGGCCACAAAGGCCATTGCTGGCAGCCAGGCTGAGGGCTGGCCACACCAGCAAGCATACTGGCAGTAGCTGTGCCAAGTCTTTCAACCAGCTGCACCTGGAATGAGCCTTTCAAGCTAGTGCAATCACAGTTGTCCCTTTGGACATTGCTGACAGCCAGGCAGAAGGCTGGCCTTGCCCACTAGCTCACTGGCAGCCGTTCTGGTTCAGCCACAACAGAAGGGTACACACGACCCACACAGGGAATATCTTGGTTCTGGTGAGAAGAGAGTATTGTGCTTTTGGGAACCAAAAAACTCCTACTATATATGGCCACTGCTTTCAAAACCTGGAGACATTGCTCACCTATCTAATATGTAGAAACAAACACAGAGAAAATGAGGGGAGAGAGGAGTATGTTCCAAAAGAAAGAACAAGATAAAACACCAGAAAATTACTAAATGAAATATCAATAAGCAATCTGATAAAGAGTTCAAAGTAATGGTCATAAAGATGCTGAGCAGACTGGAGAGAAGAATAGATGAACTCAGGAAGGACATAGAAAATATATTTTTTTAAGTGCCAATCAAAGTTGAAGAACACTAACTCAAATGAAGAATGCACTAGCGGGAATCAACAGCAGATTAGAGGATGCAGAAGAATGGATCCATGATCTGGAAGATTGGGAGGTAGAATACAATCAAGCTGTAAACAAAAAGAAAAAATAATTTTTAAAATGAGAAGATGGTAAGAGATCTCTGTAAAAACTTCAAATGAAACAATATTCACATAATAGGGGTCCCATAAGGAGAAAAGAGTGTCAAAGGGACAGAAAACCTATTTGAACATATAATAGCTGAAAACTTCCTGAATGTGGGGAGGGAAAAAAATATCCAGATCCAGGAGTCACATAAAGTCCCAAGCAAAATGAATCCAAGGAAGTCCACACCAAGGCACACAGTAGTTAAAATGTCAAAGGTTAAAAATAATCTTAAAAGCAGCAAGAGAAAAGCAGATGTTTACATACAAGGTAAATCCCAGAAGGCTATCTGCTGGTTTTTCCATAGAAACCTTACAGGCCAGAAGGGAGTGGCATGATATATACAAAGTGCTCAAAGGAAAAACTCTACAAGAATAATACTCTACATAGCAATGTTATCATTCAGAATTGAAGGAAAGATAAAGATTTTCTATGATAAACAAATATTAAAAGAATTCATCAACACTAAACTGACCTTACAAGAAATGTTAAAGAGACCTTTTAAGTAGAAAAGATCATAACTAAGAGTAAGAAAAGTAGGAAGGGAAAAAAAATTCATTGGTAAAAACAAACATACAGTAAAGGTAACAGACCAATATTTGCAAAGCTGATACAAAGTTCAAAAGGAAAATGTAGTAAAATCAATTATATACACAAAAATTAGTCATGGGATACACAAAAAGATGTGAATTATGACACTATATACATAAAGTTTGGAGGGGGAATAACAAAAAAGCAGAATTTTAGAATGTTTGAACTTAAGCAACTATCAACCTAATATAGACTGCTATATATATGGGATGCTGTAGATGAACCTCATGGCAAGCACAAAACAAAAACTTAGATACACACAAAAAGGAATCCAAGCATAGCAATAAAATCATCAAATCATAATGTAAGTGAGCAAGAGAAGAAAGGAAAAGAGAACTACAAAAACAACCAGAAAATTAACAAAGGGCCAGTAAGTACATACCTATCAATAATTCCTTTAAATGTGAAAGGACTAAATGCTCCAATCAAAAGATATAGGGTGGCTGAATTGACTAAAAAAACAGACACATTTATATGCCTACAAGAGACTCACTTCAGACATAAAGACATATAGACTGAAAGTGAAGGGATGGGAAAATATATTCCATGCAAATGAAAGAAAAAAAACAAGCTAGAGTAGCAATACTTATATCAGACAAAATAGACTTCTAAACAAATGTAACAGGAGACAAAGAAGGACATTACATAATGATAAAGGGATCAGTCCAACAGGAAGATAAAACAATTGTAAAATATCTATGCACCCAATATAGGAGAACCTAAATATATGTAAGGCAAATACTAACAGATATAGGGGAGGAATTAACAATAATACAATAATAGTAGGGATGTTAACACCCCACTGACAGCAATGGAGAGATCATCCAGACAGAAAATCACAAGGAAACAGTGGCATTGAATGACATATTAGGCCAGATGGACCTAACAGATATACACAGAATATTTCATCCAAAATCAGCAGAGTGCATATTCTTCTTAAGTGCAAATGGAACAGCCTCTAGGGTAAATCACATGTTAGATCACGAAACAAGTCTCAAATTTAAGAAGATTGAAATCATATCAAGCATCTTCTCTGACCACAACAGTATGAAACTAGAAATCAAGCACAAAAGAAAATCTGGGAAAAACAGAAACACATGAAGGCTTAACAACATGCTAATAAACAACCAATTCATTAATGAACAAATTATAAGGAAATAAAGAAATACATGGACACAAACATAAACAGAAAAGCAATGGTTCAAAATCTGTGACATGCAGCACTTCCAAGAATTTATAGTGATACAGGCCTACCTCAAGAAACAAGAACAATCTCAAATAAACAATCTATCCTAACAACTGAAGGAATTAGAAATAGAAGAACAAAGCCAAAAGTTTATAGAAGCAAAGACATAATAAAAACCAGAGCAGAAATAAATGAAATTAAGACAGGAAAAAAATAGAAAAAAAATAATGAAAGTAAGAGCAGGTTCTTTGAAAAGATAAACAACTGATAAAACTTTAGCCAAACTCACCAAGAAAAAAGAGAGAGGACTCAAACAAAATCAGAAATAAAAGAGAAGTTGCAGCTGGCACTACAGAAATTTGTAGAATTATAAGAGAATTCTATGAAAAATGCCAACAAATTAAGCAACCTTAAAGAAATGAATAAACTCCTAGACATGCATTTTTCTAAGACTGAATCAGAAAGAAATACAAAATGTGTCTATGAGTCTACTGCTATTGTGTTCATTTTAATTTGTTTTGTTTTTAGATTCCACATATAAGTAAAATCATGTGATATGTGTCTTTCTCTGCCTATCTTATTTCACTTAGCATAATGCCCTCTATGTCCATCCATAGTATCCAAATGGCAGGATTTCCTTTTTATGGCTGAATAATATTCCATTACATATGTGTACCACACCTTATTTATCCATTCATCTATTGATGGACACTTTGGTTGCTTCCATATCTTGGCTATTGTAAAAAATGCAGCAATAAACATAGGGACACATGTATCTAACTGAATTAGAGATTTTGTTTTCTTTGGATAAATTCTTAGAAGTGGAGCTACTGGGTCACATGGTATTTCTATTTTTAGTTTGTGGAGGAACCTCCATACTGCTTTCCATATTAGCTGCACCAATTTACATTACCAATAACAGTATAGGAGGGTTCCCTTTTCTCCATATCCTCTCCAACACTTGTTATTTCTTGTCTTTTGGATAGTGGCCATTCTGAATGTTGTGAGGTGATATGTCATTGTGGTTTTGATTTGCATTTCCCTGATGATTAATGATGTGCAGCATTTTTTTCATGTGCCTGTAGGACATCTTCATGTTTTCTTTCAAGAAATGCCTATTTAGTTTGTCCATTTTTTAATCAGGTTATTTGGGTGGCTTTTTTTTAGTGTTGAGTCATATAAGTTCTTTATATATTTTGGATGTTAAGCCCTTATTGCTGTAATTTAGTTCCTGCTTAAGCTTAATCTGTAGTCAAACTAATCTAAGAGAAAGAACAATATGATTTGTAGCCAAAACTAATATTAGAGAATAGAACTATCTGTTGCCTCTTGGAATCTGGTGCAAGTCATGAGCAGTTCTCATGATTCTTTCCGAAGCAAACCAAGATAAGAAACACATCGTGGGACTCATGTGGCTGGATGACTTGACAAAACATAAGAGAAACATTAAGAAATAATTAGCCTGCAATTGTTTAGCATGATGAAAAGACTCATCCTATAATCATTGATTAATACCTGTCTTTTTGCTTGTTGTAACCTAATAATAACGCAGGGGAGCACTGGCTCGGTGCTTAGTCTCCAAGGAAGTATAAGCCCTCTGTATAAAAACGTCATTCTGACTCGGTTTCTCATTTTCGCAGTCCCCAACTGCAACACCTTATTAGATAAGTCATTTATGAATATATTCTCCCATTTTGTAGGTTGCCTTTTTGTTTTGTTGGTGGTGTACTTTGTAGGTGTCCTCTACAGAAGCTTTTTAGTTTGATGTAGTCCCACTTGTTCTTTTTTGCTTTTGTTCCCCTTGCCGGGGGAAACATGTCTAGAAAATAATTACTCATGTTTATGTTCAAGAGATATTTGCCTTTGTTTTCTTCTAAGAGTATTAAGGTTTCATGTGTTATATTTAAGTCTTTAATACATTTCAAGTTTACCTTTATGTACTCAGTTAGGCAGTAATATAGTTTCATTTCCTTGCATGTACCTGTCCAGTTTTCCCAACACATTTATTGAAGAGACAGTCTTTTACCCATTGTGTATTCATGGCTCCTTTGTCATATATTAATTGGCCATATATACATGGGTTTACTTCATGGAATTCTATTCTATTCCATTGATCTATGGGTCTGTTCTTGTGCCAGTACCATACTGTTTTGATTACTAGATTTTTAATACTGTTTGAAGTCAGGGAGAGTGATTCCCTGAGCTTTCTTCTTCTTTTTCAAGACTCTGGCTATTTGGGATCTTTTGTGATTCTATATTAATTTTAGGATTATTTTCTCTAGTTCATTGAAAAATGCCATTGGAAGTCTGATAGGGATTACACTGAACCTGTAAATTACTTTAAGCAGCACGGCCATTTTGACAATGTTAATTATTCCTATCCATGAGCATGGGACAGATTTCCATTGATTTATGCCTTCTTCAGTCTCTTTCATCACTATCTTATAGTTTTCAAAGTAGTGGTCTTTCACCTCCTTGGTTAGTTTTGTTCCACATTTTTTAAAATATTTTTAAAAATTTTGCTATTATTAATATACAATTACATGAGCAATATTATGGTTACTATACTCCTCATCAAGTCCCCACCATATACCCCATTGCAGTCACTGTCCATCAGCGTAGTAGGACGTTATAAAATCACTACTTCTCTTCTCTGTGTTATACTGCCTTCCGCGTATCGCTCCACACCACCCCCACCCCCGCTACATTATCTGTACTAATTGTAATAGCCCTTTTTGCCACCTTATCCCTCCCTTCCCACCCCTCTTCCCCAGTTCCTTTCCCTTTGGTAACTGTTTGTCCATTCTTGGGTTCTGTGAGTCAGCTGCTGTTTTGTTCATTCTGTTTCTTCTTTGTTCTAATACACCACAGAGGAGTGAATTCATTTCATACTTGTCTTTTTCGGCTTGGCTCATTTCACTGAGCATAACATCCTCTAGCTCCATCCATGTTGTTGCAAATGGTAGGATTTGTTTTCTTATGGCTGAATAATATTCCATTGTGTATATGTACCACCTCTTCTTTATCCATTCATCTACTGATGGACAGTTAGGTTGCTTCCATTTCTTGGCTATTGTAAATAGTGCTGTGATAAACATAGGGGGCATATGTCTATTTCAAACTGGGCTGCTGCATTCTTAGGGTAAATTCCTAGGAGTGGAATTCCTGGGTCAAATGGTATTTCTATTTTGAGTTTTTTGAGGAAACTCCATACTGTGGCCACAATGGTTGAACTAATTTGCAGTCCCACCAGCAGTGTGGGAGGGTTCCCTTTTCTCCACATCCTCAACAACATTTGTTGTTGTTTGTGTTTTGGATGTTGGCCATCCTCACTAGTGTGAGGGGATATCTCATTGTGGTTTTAATCTCCATTTCTCTGATGACTAGTGATGTGGAGCATCTTTTCATGTGCCTGTTGGCCATCTGAGTTTCTTCTTTGGAGAAGTGTCTATTCATGTCCTCTGCCCATTTCTTAATTGGATTATTTACTTTATGTTTGTTGAGGTGCGTGAGTTCTTTATATACTTTGGATGTCAACCACTTATCGGATACGTCATTTATGAATATATTCTCCCATACTGTAGGATGTCTTTTTGTTCTACTGATGGTGTCCTTTGCTGTACAGAAGCTTTTCAGCTTGATATAGTCCCACTTGCTCATTTTTGCTTTTGTTTCCCTTACTCGGGGAGATACGTTCATAAAGAAGTCGCTCATGTTTATGTCCAATAAATTTTTGCCTACATTTTTTTTCTAAGAGTTTTATGGTTTCATGACTTACATTCAGGTCTTTGATCCATTTTGAGTTTACTTTTCTGTATGGGGTTAGATAATAGTCCAGTTTCATTCTGTTACATGTAGCTGTCCAGTTTTGCCAACAGCAGTTACTGAAGAGGCTGTCATCTCGCCATTGTATATCCAAGGCTCCTTTATCAAATATTAATTGACTGTGTATGTTTGCGTTAATGTTTGGATTTTCTGTTCTGTTCCACTCATCTGTGGGTCTGTTTTTGTGCCAATACCATATTGTCTTGATTATTGTGGCTTTGTCGTAGAGCTTGAGGTCAGGGAGCATAATTCCCCCTGTTTTATTCCTACGTCTCAGGATTGCTTTTTCTTATTCGGGGTCTTTTGTGGTTCCATATGAATTTTAGAATTATTTGTTCGAGTTCATTGCAGAAAGCTGTTGGTATTTTTATAGGGATTGCGTTGAGTCTGTAGATTGCTTTAGGTGGTATAGCTATTTTGACAATGTTTATTCTTCCTAGCCAAGAGCATGGGATGAATTTCCTTTTGTTAGTGTCCTCTTTAATTTCTCTTAGGAGTGTCTCGTAGTTTGCAAAGTATAGGTCTTTCACTTCCTTCATTAGGTTTATTCCTAGGTATTTTATTCTTTCTGATGCAATTGTGAATGGAATTGTTTTTCTGATTTCTCTTTCTGTTAGTTCATCGTTAGTGTATAGGAAAGCAACAGATTTCTGTGTGTTAATTTTGTAACCTGCAACTTTGCTGAATTCAGATATTAGTTCTAGTAGTTTTGGAGTGGAGTCTTTAGGGTTTTTTATGTACAGTATCATGTCATCTGCAAAGAGTGACAATTGGACTTCTTCTTTACCAATCTTGATGCCTTGTCTGTTTTTGTTTTGTCTGCCGAGGCTAGGTGCTCCAGTACTTTGCTGAATAACAGTGGAGAGAGTGGGCATCCCTGTCTTGTTCCCGATCTTAGATGAAAAGCTTTCAGCTTCTCACTGTTAAGTATAATGTTATTTGTGGGTTTATCTTATATGGCCTTTATGATGTTGAGGTACTTGCTGTCTATACCCATTTTGTTGAGAGTTTTAATCAGGAATGGATGCTGAATTTTGTCAAATGCTTTTTCAGCATCTACGGAGATGATCATGTGGTTTTTGTTCTTCTTTTTGTTGATGTGGTGGATGATGTTGATGGATTTTCGATTGTTGTACCATCCTTGCATCCCTGGGATGTATCCCACTTGATCATGGTGTATGATCCTGTTGATGTATTTTTGAATTCGATTTGCTAATATTTTGTTGAGTATTTTTGCATCTACGTTCATCAGGGATATTGGTCTGTAATTTTCTTTTTTGGTGAGGTCTTTGCCTGGTTTTGGTATTAGTGTGATGCTGGCTTCATAGAATGAGTTTGGAAGTATTCCGTCCTCTTCTATTTTTTGGAAAACTTTAAGGAGAATAGGTGTTATTTCTTCTCTATATGTCTGGGAGAATTCAGAGGTGAAGCCATCTGGTCCGGGGATTTTGTTCTTGGGTAGTTTTTTGATTACCGCTTCAATTTCATTGCTGGTGATTGGTCTGTTTAGTTTTTCTGTTTCTTGTTTGGTCTGTTTTGGAAGGTTGTATTTTTCTAAGAAGTTGTCCATTCCCTCTACGTTTTCCAGCTTGTTATCATATAGATTCTCATAATATTCTCTTATAATTCTTTGTATTTCTGTGGTGTCTGTTGTTATTTTTCCTTTATCATTTCTGATTTGGTTTATGTAGATTCTCTTTTTCTCTTAATGAGTCTGTCTAGGGTTTTATCTAGTTTGTTTATTTTTCCAAAGAACCAGCTCTTGGTTTCACTGATTTTTTTTTCTATTTATTTACTCTTCTCTATTTTATTTATTTCTTCTCTGATCTTCTTTATGTCCCTCCTTCTGGTAACTTTGGGTCTCATTTGTTCTTCTTTTTCCAATTTCAGTAATTGTGTCTTTAGACTATTTATTTGGGAATATTCTTCCTTCTTTATATATGCCTGGATTGCAATATACTTTCCTCTTAGAACTGCCTTTGCTGCATCCCACAGAAGTTATGGCTTTGTGTTGTTGTTGTCATTAGTCTCCATATATTCTTTGATATCTGTTTTGATTTGGTTGTAAACCCATTGATTAATTAGGAGAATGTTGTTAAGTCTACATGTATTTGTGAGCCTTTTTGTTTTCTTTCTATAGTATATTTCTAGTTTTACACCTTTGTGATCTGTGAAGTTTTTTGGTAGAATTTCAGTATTTTTGACTTTACTGAGGTTGTTTTTGTGGCCTAGTATGTGGTCTTTTCTGGAAAATGTTCCATGTGCACTTAAGAAGAATGTGTATCCTTTTGCTTCTGTGTGTAGAGTTCCGTAGATGTCTGTTAGGTCCATCTGTTCTAGTGTGTTGTTCAGTGCCTCTGTGTCTTTATTTGCTTTCTGTCTGGTTGATCTGTCCTTTGGAGTGAGTGGTGTGTTGAAGTTACCTAAAATTTATGCATTGCTGTTTATTTTCTACTTTAATTCTGTTAGTATTTGTTTCACATATGCCGGCGCTCCCGTATTGCATTCATATATATTTATAATGGTTATATCCTCTTGTTGGATTGACCCCTTTATCATTATGTAATGTCCTTCTTTGTCTATTCCTACTTTCTTCATTTTGAAGTCTATTTTGTATGATACAAGTACTGCGATACCTGCTTTTCTCTCCTTCTTGTTTGCATGAAATATCTTTTTCCATCCCTTCACTTTTATTCTGTGTATATCTTTGGGTTTGAGGTTAGTTTCTTGTAGGCAGTATATAGATGGGTCTTGCTTTTTTATCCATGCTGTTACCCTGTGTCTTTTGATTGGTGCATTCAGTCCATATACATTTAGGTTGATTATCGATAGATTTGTACTTATTGCCATTGCTGGCTTTAGATTCGTGGTTACCAAAAGTTCAAGGGTTGCTTCTTTACTATCTAACAGTCTAACTTAACTTTCTTGTTAAGTTATTGTAAACACAGTCTGATGTTTATTTCTCTCCCTTCTTATTCTTCCTCTTCCATTCTTTATATGCTGTTTTATTCTTTGCCTTTAGTTAGTATTTGGATGGTCTGCTTTCTTTTCTATGATTTCATTTTCTCTGTTGATATCTTTTTAGCCTTAGGAGTGTTTCCCTCTAGAGCAGTTCCTTTAAGATGTCCTGTAGAGTTGGTTCATGGGAGGCAAATTCTCTCAGCTTTCCCTTGTCTGGAAATTGTTTAATCATTCCATCATATTTAAAAGATAATCATGCTCGATACAACATTCTTTGTTCGAGGCCATTCTGTTTCATTACATTAAATATATCATGCCATTCTCTTCTGGCCTGTAAGGTTTCTGTTGAGAAGTGTGATGATAGTCTGATGGGTGTTCCTTTGTAGGTGATCTTTTTTCTCTCTCTAGCTGCCTTTAATACTCTGTCCTTTTCTTTGATCTTTGCCATTTTAATTATGTGTCTTGGTGTTGTCTTCCTTGGGTCCCTTGTGTTGGGAGATCTGTGGGCTTCCGTGGACTGCGAGACTATTTCCTTCCCCAGCGTGGGAAATTTTTCAACAATTATTTCTTCAAAGACACTTTCTATCCCTTTTTCTCTCTCTTCTTCCTCTGGTACTCCTATAATGCGAATATTGTTCTGTTTGGACTGGTCACACAGTTCTCTTAATAATCTTTCATTCCTGGAGATCCTTTTATCTCTCTGCCTCAGCTGCTCTGTATTCCTGTTCTCTCATTTCTATTCCATTCATAGTCTCTTGCATCTCATCCAGTCTGCTGCTGAGCCCGTCGATGGCTTGTCTCATTTCTGCGTTGTCTTTCCTGTCTTTCCTCACTTCCTCCCTCACCTCTTGCACATTTCTCTGTAGATCCATCAGCATGGTTGTGACTTTTATTCTGAATACTTTTTCTGGAATAATGTGCATTTCCATCCCTTCAGGCTCCCTCTCTGCTGTTTTCTGCATCTGGGTGAGCTTTGTCTGTAACATATTCCTCTGTCTTTTCATGGCGATAGAATTTTTCGCTTGTAGGTGCCATGTATGTCAGCCTATCTCTTTAAGACTTTAAAAAAAAAGAATCAAGAGAAAGAAAAGAGAAAAAAAAGAAAGAAAGAAAAGAAAAGAAAAGAAAGGAAAAAAAAAACGCCCACCGGGTGTAGGTTGTGTAAGGATGCTGTAGTAGGCCATGTTGCTCCACTATTCCGCAGCTGCAGCCTCGCAGGTCCGCAGGGCCGTTTGTAGCTCTGGACTGGGAGGCAACGAATGGGAGGCTGTTGTTCTCTGTGTGAAGTCTCAGTGCGGCTACTTTTTCCCAGTCACCAGCCAAGGGGTCCAAAATTCCTCAGGACTCCCAGCCTGCTGGGCTGAGTGTGCTGGGACGATTGTGTTCCTCCATTGAGCCTGTCTCTTTAAGACCGCCAAAAAAAGTGCGCACTTTTCTTTTGTCCCGGGGAGCCTGCTGCAAAGACCCGGGTGCGTTCCCAGCTCAGAAGCTGCACCTTCTGCCTCTCCAATATCCGATACACCACGTGATGTGTGTCAGTGCTCCCGGCGCAGATCACCAGTACAGGTTATTTCACGGGCCTGTACTTATGCTCCCTCCCGGCTCTGAATCCTCTCCTCCCACCGGTGTGCTGTGGTGGGGGAGTGCACGGGTCCCCACTGGGATGTGGCTCCGTATACTACCCGCCTCGCGGGGTGCCTAGTCCTCTCAGGTGCAGATGCAGGCTGTGCACTGTCCTGTATATTCTGGTCTTTCTTTTAGGAATAGTTGTATTTGCTGTATTTTCATATATATATATGGTTTTGGGAGGAGATTTCTGCCGCCCTGCTCATGCCACTGTCTTCCCCCTGTCTCACCTTGGGAGTTTTTTACAAAACTAAATTTACCCTTACCATATACTGCAACAATAGCATTCCTTGGTATTTATCCAAAAGAAATAAAAACTCATATTTACACAAAAACCTGCACACCAATGTTTATAGCAGCCTTATTCATAATTGCCAAAACTTGGAAGCAACCAAAATATCCTTCATTAGGTGAGTGTACAAATAAACTGTGATATATCCAGAAAATGGAATATTCTTCAACATTAAAAAGAAATGAGGTATCAAAGCCATGAAAATACATAGAGGAAACAAATGTATATTACTTAGTGAAAGAAACCTATCTAAAAATACTACATACTATATGATTCTAAGTATATGGCATTCTAGAAAAGGCAAAACTATGGAGACAGCAAAAATATCAGTGGTTTCCTGGGCTTGGGGTTGGGGTGGAATGAACAAGCAGAGTACAGTTGATTTTTGAGGCAGTAAAAATGCTCTGAATGATAGTATAATGATGAATACATATCATTATACATTTGTCCAAACCAAGAGTGAACCCTATTGTAAACTATGGACTTAGGTTGGTTACAATGTGTTGATTTAGGTTCATCAATTTTTTTATAAATGTCCCACTTTGGTAGGAGACGATGATAATGCGGGAAGCTATTCAAGTGTAGGGGCAGGGAGTATATGGGTAATCTATATACCATCCTCTCAATTTTGCTGTAAACCTAAAACTTCTTTAAAAAAAAACTTTTTAAAAAAATGGTAAATTTTATCTATGTCTTTTACGACAATGAAATAATTAATTACAAAAGGGAATGCTATGAACAACTTTACACTCATTAATATGACAATTTAGAAGAAATTGACCAATTCTTCAAAAACCAAAAACTACTAAAACTTTAATAAAGATGAAATAAATAATACGAATAGTTCTATAACCATTAAAGAAATGCAATTCATTATGTAAAATCTTCCAAAAAAGGAATTTCAGGACCAGATGGTTTCACTGGAGAATTCTACCAAACATTTAAAGAAACAACTCCAATCTTATGAGTTATACAGTCTCCTCCAGAAATAAAAGAGGGAGGAATATTCCCAACTCATTTTTTGAGGCCAGTATTACCCAGATACCAAATTAAAAATAGAAGAAAAAAATCTACAAACTGATATTTCTCATCAACTTAAATTCAAATTCGTCACCAAAGTATTAGCAAATCTAATCCCACAATGAAAAGAATTATATACTGTTACCAAGTGGAGTTATTCCAAGGATGAAAGGCTGGTTCAACATTTGAAAATCAATTATCATAATCCATTGTATGAACAAGTTAAAGAAGAAAATTCATACAATTGCTTCAATTAATGAAGGAAAGCATCTAACAAAATCCAGCATCCATTCCTGATATAAACTCTCAGCAAACTATGAATGGAAGGGGACTTCATGAATCTGGACAAAGAGCATGTATAAAAAACTACAGTAAACATCATACTTAATGGTGAAAGACTAAATGCTTTCCCCTAAGACTAGGAAAAGGCAAAGATGTCCACCTCACCACTCTTATTCAACATAGTTTTGGAAGTTTTAGCCACTGCAATAAGGCAAGGAAAGGAAATAAGACATACAGATTGGAAAGGAAGAAATAAAGCTGTTCCTGTTTGCAGATGACATGATTAACTGACTATATAGAAAATGTCAAGGAATTTGCAAAATCAAAGCCATAAACACTCTTGGAACTAGTGACAAGATATAAAATCAACACACAAAACAACCACATTTCTACATACTAATAATGAACACAAGGAAACTGAAATCACAACCATATATCATTTACAATTGCTCCAAAGAAATTGAAATATTTAGGTATGCACTTAAAATATTGTACACAATCCATGTGCTGAAAACTACAAAATGCTGATGAAAGAAACTAGGGACTTAGATAAATGTAAAAACATACTATGTGTATGTGTTAAAAGACTCAACACAGTTAAGAAGTCAATCCTTCCCAAGTTGATATATAGATTTAATGCAGTTCCCACCAAAGTCTCAGACTTTTTGTAGATAAGCTTATTTTAAAATGTATATAAAGTGAATAGGCCCTAGTGTAACTAAAACAATCTTGACATGGAATAATAAAGTGGGAGTAATTGCTCTACCCAATAAAAAGGTCTAACTATAGTGCAAAAGACCTGTACACAGATGTTCATAGAAGCTTAATTCTTAATAGCTAAATATTACATAAAATATCAATGTCCTTCACTGGGTCAATGGTTAAACAAATTATGGTACACATATATCACAAAATCCCATTCAGTAACAAAAACAAACTTGACACATGCAACAATTTGTATGAATCTCAAGGGCACACTGGATGAAGACTACTTCCAAAAGGTGTGGTTTATTTATATAATTTTTAAATGACAAAATTGTAGAAATAGAACAGATTAGAGGTTGCCAGGCGTTTGGGACCAAGGTGGGAGAAATGGGAAGGAAGTTGATATGAATTGTGATAGTACTATTCTGTATATTGTCTGTAGTGGTATACACAAAAACCTCCATATGTGATAAAATTGTATAGAATACACAGATACATACATATACATAAATGACTACATGTAATCTTTGGGAAATCTGCATAGGGTAGATGGATTGTGTCAATGTTAATATCCTACTTACAATATTGTGCTATAGTTATGTAAAGTGTTTCCATTGGGGGAAACAGTAAAGTATACAGGGGATCTCTGTATTACTTTTACAACTGCATGTGCATGTACAATTATCTCAATAAAAATTCTATTAAAAATCTACTAATAGACTTCCGGGAAGATGGCGGCATGAGCAGGGCAGCGGAAATCTCCTCCCAAAACCAAATATATTTATGAAAATACAGCAAATACAACTATTCCAAAAAGAGACCAGAAGATACAGGATAACACCAGCCTGCAGCTACACCTGAGAGGACTGGGCACCCCGCAAGGTGGGTAAGATACAGAGCCGCGACCCAGCGGGACCCGAACACTCCCCCCCACCTCAGCGCACTGGCGGGAGGAGAGGATTCAGAGCAGGGAGGGAGGGGAAGGACAGGCCTGCTGAATAACCAGTCCTGGTGATCTGCACCGGGAGCACTGACACACTTCACACAGTGTTTTGGAGATTGGAGAGACAGAGGTGCAGATTCCAAGAAGGCAGGTCCACAAAGCTGGTTCCCTGGGAAAAAAGAAAAGTGTGTGCTAATTTGGGGTTCTTAAAAAACGGGCCAAACGGAGGAGCAGGATCGTCCCAGCGCACTCAGGGAAGCAGGCTGGGACTCCTGGGGAATTTCAGTCCTCTTGGACTGTGGCTGGGAAAAGCAGTCCCACGGAGACTCCCACAGAAATCAGCAGCTGCCCATTCATTCCCTCCCCAGCCAGAGGCACAAAGGGCCCAGCGGAGTGGCATGGCTGTGGAATAGTAGAGCAGCAGCACCACCAACAGGATTCTCACAGAAACTACACCAGGTAGGCGTTCTTTTTTCTCTATTTTCCCTTTCTTCTTTTTTTCTTCCTCTGACCAGTTCCATCACCATGAAAAGACAGAGAAATATGGTGCAAACAAAACTTACCCAGAAAACCCCAGAACAGACTACCCCAGAGAGGGAGTCTGAAGGGATTGACATGCACAATCTTCCTGAAAAACAATTCAGAATAAAAGTCACAACCGTACTGATGCATCTACAGAGAAATATGCAAGAGCTAAGGGAGGAAGTGAGGGAAGTGAGAAAGACACTGCAGAGATGAGACAAGCGATCGATGGGCTTAGCAGCAGACTGGACGAGATGCAAGAGACTGTTAATGGAAGAGAAATCAGAGAACAGGATTACAGGGAGGCTGAGGCAGAGAGAGATAAAAGGATCTCTAGGAATGAAAGAATATTAAGAGAACTGTGTGATCAATCCAAATGGAACAATATTCGCATTATAGGAATATCAGGGGAAGAAGAGCGAGAAAAAGGGATAGAAAGTGTCATTGAAGAAATAATAGCTGAAAACTTCCCCAAGCTGGGGAAGGAAATAGTCTCTCAGACCATGGAAGACCACAGATCTCCCAACACAAGGGACCCAAGGAAGACAACACCAAGACACATAATAATTAAAATGGTGAAGATCAAAGATAAGGACAGAGTATTAAAGGCAGCTAGAGATAGAAGAAATACCACCTGAAAGGACAATTCATCAGACTATCATCAGACTTCTCAACAGAAACCTTACAGGCCAGAAGAGAAAGGCATAATATATTTAACGTAATGAAACAGAAGGGCATCGGACCAAGAATATTGTGTCCAGCAAGATTATCATTTAAATTGAAGGAGGGATTAAACAATTTCCAGACAAGCAAAAACTGAGGTAATTTGCCTCCCATAAATCACCTCTTCAGTATATCTTAAAGGGACTGCTCCAAATGGAAGCACTCATAAGGCTAAAAAGAGGTCACCAGAGAAAGTAAAATCATAGCAAAGAAAGCAGGCCATCCAAATACTAACTAAAGGCAAAGAATAAAACACCTAGTATATAAAGAATGGAGGAGGAAGAATAAGAAGGGAGAGAAATGAAGAATCATCAAACTGTGTTTACAATAACTTAACAAGAAAGTTAAGTTAGACGGTTAGATAGTAAAGAAGCAACCCTTGAACCTTTAGTAACCACGAATCTAAAGCCAGCAATGGCAATAAGTACATATCTATCGATAATCACCCTAAATATAAATGGACTGAATGCACGAATCAAAAAACACAGAGTTACTGAATGGATAAAGAAGCAAAACCCATCTATATGCTGCTTACAGGAGACTCACCTCAAACCCAAAGATATACACAGCCTAAAGGTGAAGGGATGGAAAAAGATATTTCATGCAAACAACAAGTAGAAAAAAGCAGGTGTTCCAGTATTTGTGTCAGAAAAATAGACTTCAAAATTAAGAAAGTAGCAAGAGATAAAAAAGGACATTACATAATGATAAAGGGGTTAGTCAGAAAAGAGGATATAACCGTTTTAAATATATATGCACGCAACACAGGGGTGCCAGCATATGTGAAACAAATACTAACAGATTTAAAGGAGGAAATACAAAGCAATGCAGTCATTTTAGGAGACTTCAACCCACCACCCACTCCAAAGGACAGATAAACAAGAAAGAAAGTAAGTAAGGACACAGAGGGACTGAACAACACACTAGAAAAGATGGACCTAACAGACATCTACATAACTCTACACACAGAAGCAACAGGATACACATTCTTCACAAGTGCACATGGAACATTTTCCAGAATAGACCACATACTAGGCCACAAAAAGAACCTCAGTAAATTCAAAAATATTGAAATTCTACCAACCAACTTCTCAGATCACGAAGGTGTAAAACTAGAAATACATTGTAGAAAGAAAACAAAAATGCTCACAAATACATGGAGACTTAACAACATTCTCCTAATTAATCAATGGGTTAATGACCAAATCAAAAGAAAAATCAAGGAATATATGTAGACTAATGACAAGAACAACACAAAGCCACAAATTCTGTGGGACGCAGCAAAGGCAGTTCTAAGAGGAAATTATACTGCATTCTAGGCCTATTTAAGAAGGAAGAACATTCCCAAATGAATAGTCTAAAGACACAATTACTGAAATTGGAAAAAGAAGAACAAATGAGGCCCAAAGTCACCAGAAGGAGGACATAATAAACATCAGGGAAGAAATAAATAAAATCGAGAACAATAAAACAATGGAAAAAAACAATAAAACCAGGAGCTGTTTCTTTGAAAAAATAAACAAAATAGATAAACCCCTAGCCAGACTCATTAAGAGAAAAAGAGAATCTACACACATAAACAGAAGCAGAAATGAGAAAGGAAAAATACGATGGACCGCACAGAAATACAAAGAATTATAAGAGAATATTATGAGAATCTATATGTTAACAAGCTGGAAAACCTAGAAGAAATGGACAACTTCTTAGAAAAATACAACCTTCCAAGACTGACCAAGCAAGAAGCAGAAAAACTAAACAGACCAATTACCAGCAACGAAATTGTAGCGGTAATCAAAAAACTACCCAAGAACAAAATCCCTGGACCAGATGGATTCACCTCTGAATTCTACCAGACATATAGAGAAGAAATAACACCCATTCTCCTTAAAGTTTTCCAAAAAATAGAAGAGGAGGGAATACTTCCAAACTCATTCTGTGACGCCAGCATCACTAATACCGAAACCGGGCAAAGACCTCAACAAAAAAGAAAATTACAGACCAATATCCCTGATGAACGTAGATGCAAAAATACTCAACAAAATATTAACAAACCGAATTCAAAAATACATCAAGAGGATCATACACCATGATCAAGTGTAATTCATCCCAGGGCTGCAAGGATGGTACAACGTTCGAAAATCCATCACGTTAACAAAAAGAAGAACAAAAACCACATGATCATCTCCATAGATGCTGAAAAAGCATTTGACAAAATTCAGCACCAATTCATGATAAAAACTCTCAACAAAATGGGTGTAGAGGGCAAGCACCTCAACATCATAAAGGCCATATATGACAAACCCACATGTAACGTCATACTTAACAGTGAGAAGCTGAAAGCTTTTCATCTAAGATTGTGAACAAGACAGGGATGCCCACCCTCTCCACTGTTATTCAACATAGTACTGGAGGACCTAGTCACGGCAATCAGACCAAACAAAGAAATACAAGGCATCCTGATTGGTAAAGAAGAAATCAAATTGTCACTATTTGCAGATGACATGATATTGTACATAAAAAATCCTAAAGACTCCAAAACTACTAGAACTAGTATCTGAATTCAGCAATGTTGCAGGATACAAATTAACACACAGGAATCTTTTGCTTTCCTATACACTAACGATGAACTAACAGAAAGAGAAATCAGAAAAACAATTCCATTCACAATTGCATCAAAAAGAATAAATTACCGAGGAATAAACCTGTTGTGGGTTTTAGCCTTCCCCGAGCCCCCTTCGAACCTGCAGAAAGAACGGGAAGGGGGAGACACGCCCCGGCAAGACAGGACTGGGAAGGGTGAGTGCCGAGTATCCGGCTGATCACAAGCCTCCTGCCCCTAGGCCTGAACCGGAGACAAACAGACGTGACAGGGAGCTCAGTCAAAGCAGGAACTGGTTTATTGTGGAAACAGCAGAGTATATATAACATTCATGGGCCAATCAGCATAGAGGTGAAGCAGTCACAAGCTCTTCACGCAGGAAAGCACATAATGCAAGCAAATGGTGTCCATGAGCTGACCACGCTCGCGGAAGACTCACGCCACCAATAGGGAGATACCCGGAACACAGGTAGACTAATGTCATAGCCCGCCAAAATGCCTGGAAACCACCCCGTCCTCATCCGGCGAGCGCCATTTTGGCAATGCATTTAAAGGCTATTTCTTAGATTAGAAGGCCCTACATAAACCTAACGAAGGAAGTGAAAGACCTATACCCTGAAAACTACAAGACACTCCTAAGAGAAATTAAAGAGGACACTAAGATATGGAAATTCACCCCATGCTCTTAGCTAGGAAGAATAAATATTGTCAAAATGGCTATACAACCTAAAGCAATCTACAGATTCATTGCAATCCCAATCAAAATACCAACAGCATTCTTCAATGAACTGGAACAAATAATTCTAAAATTCATATGGAACCAAAAAGACCCTGAATAGTCAAAGCAATCCTGGGAAGGAGGAATAAAACGGGGAATTATGCTCCCTGACTTCAGGCTCTACTAAAAAGCCACAGTAATCAAGACAATTTGGTGTTGGCAGAAAAACAAAACCCACAGACCAGTGGAACAGAGTAGAAAATCCAAACATTAACCCAAACATATACAGTCAATTAATATATGATATAGGAGCCTTAGATATACAATGGGTAGATGACAGCCTCATCAGCAGCTGGTGTTGGCAAAACGGGACAGCTACATGTAAGAGAATGAAACTGGAATGCTGTCTAACCCCATACACAAAAGTAAACTCAAAATGGATCAAAGACCTGAATGTAAGTCATGAAACCATAAAACTCTTTGAAAAAACATAGACAAAAATCTCTTGGACATAAACATGATCGATGTCTTAATGAACATATCTCCCCGGGCAAGGGAAACAAAAGCAAAAATGAACAAGTGGGTCTATATCAAGCTGAAAACCTTCTGTACAGCAAAGGATACCATCAGTAGAACAAAAAGATATCCTACAGTATGGGAGAATATATTCATAAAAGACGTATCCGATAAGGGGTTGACATCCAAATTATATAAAGGACTCACACACCTCAACAAACAAAAAGCAAATAATCCAATTAAGAAATGGACAGAGGACTTCCGGGAAGATGGCGGGATGAGCAGGGCGGCAGGAATCTCCTCCCAAAACTATATAAATCTATGAAAACACAGCAAATACAACTATTCCTAAAAGAGAAATCGGAGCACACAGGAAAGTGCACAGCGTGCAGCCACACCTGGGAGGATTCAGCACCCCACGAGGTGGGTATGATACAGAGCTGCAATCAGGTGGCACCCAAACACTCACTCAGCCCAGCGCGCCAGTGGGAGGAGAGGATTCGGAGCTGGGAGGGAGTTGAAGAGCAGGTCCGTGAAATAACCAGCCCCGGTGGTCTGCGCCGGACCACCGGGAGCGCTGACACACATCACGCGGTGCATCAGATATTGGAGAGGCAGAAGGTGCAGGTTTTGAGCCGGGAAGGCGCCGCAACTGTGCAGCCAGTGCCCAGGGACAAGAGAAAAGCGTGCGCCATTTGTAGCGGTCTCGGCGATTCAGGGGGCCCAGTGAGGGAACACCATCGCCCCAGCGGGCTCAGCCCTGCAGGCTGGAAGTCCTGGGGAACGTCGGTCCCCTTCGCTAGTGCAGTCAGTGCCCAGGGACAAGAGAAAAGCGAGTGCCATTTGTAGCAGTCTCGGAGAGGTAGGGGGCCCAGCGAGGGAACACCATCGCCCCGGCGGGTTCAGCCCTTCAGGCTGGAAGTCCTGGGGAACTTTGGTCCCCTTCATTAGTGACAGAAAGAAGGGAGCAACGATGGTGGAACTTTATACAGAAAACAATAGCGTCCCATTCATTCCTATCTACAAAAAAAGTGACGCAGCTGTGGCTGCGAATTAGAGGAGCAACATCGACACCTACAGCACACATAGAGAATCCACTCCAGAGCCCAGCTGACATACGTGGCACCTACCACCGACCACTCCTGTCAACATGACAAGACAGAAGAATATGATACATACAAAAATCAACAAGATTCAGAGCCCCTCTGGGGAAGGAATATGAAGGGATGGAAATGCAGCATCTTCCTGAAAAAGAATTCAGAATAAAAGTCATAACCATGCTGATAGATCTACAGAGAAATATGAAAGAGATAATGGAGGAAGTGAGGGAAGTCAGGAAAGATAATGCAGAAAGGAGACAAGCCATCAACGGGCTCAGCAGCAGACTGGACGAGATGCAAAAGACTGTTAATGCAATAGAAATCAGAGAACAGGAATACAGAGCAGCTGAGACAGAGAGAAATAAAAGGATCTGTAGGAATGAAAGAATATTAAGAGAACTGTGTGACCAATCCAAAAGGAACAATATTCGCATTATAGGAGTACCAGAGGAAGAAGAGAGAGAAAAAGGGATAGAAAGTGTCTGAAGAAATAATTGCTGAAAACTTTCCCTCGCTGGGGAAGGAAATAGTCTCGCAGTCCACGGAAGCCCACAGATCTCCCAACACAAGGGACCCAAGGAAGACAACACCAAGACACATAATAATTAAGATGGCAAAGATCAAAGATAAAGACAGGGTATTAAAGGCAGCTAGAGAGAGAAAAAAGATCACCTACAAAGGAAAACCCATCAGACTATCATCAGATTCTCAACAGAAACCTTACAGGCCAGAAGAGAATGGCATGATATATTTAACACAATGAAACAGAAGGGCCTTGAACCAAGAATATTGTATCCAGCACGATTATCATTTAAATATGATGGAGGGATTAAACAATTTCCAGACAAGCAAAAGCTGAGAGAATTTGCCTCCCATAAACCACCTCTACAGGACATCTTAAAGGAACTGCTCTAGAAGGAAGCACTCCTAAGGCTAAAAAGCTGTCACCAGAGAAAATAAAATCATAGCAAAGAAAGCAGGCCATCCAAAACTAACTAAAGGCAAAGAATAAAACACCTAGTATATAAAGAATGGAGGAGGAAGAATAAGAAGGGAGAGAAATAAAGAAACATCCGACTGTGTTTACAATAACTTAACAAGAAAGTTAAGTTAGATTGTTAGATAGTAAAGAAGCAACCCTGGAACCTTTGGTAACCACGAATCTAAAGCCAGCAATGGCAATAAGTACATATCTTTCGATAATCACCCTAAACATAAATGGACTGAATGCACCAATCAAAAGACACAGAGTAACAGAATGGATAAAAAAGCAAGACCCATCTATATGCTGCCTACAAGAAACTCACCTCAAACGCAAAGATATCCCAAGACTAAAAGTGAAGGGATGGAAAAAGATATTTCATGCAAACAACAAAGAGAAAAAAGCAGGTGTTGCAGTACTTGTATCAGACAAAATAGACTTCAAAACGAAGAAAGTAGCAAGATAAAGAAGGACATTACATAATGATAAAGGGGTCAGTCCAACAAGAAGATATAACCATTTTAAATATATATGCACCCAACACAGGGGCGCCGGCATTTGTGAAACAAATACTAACAGAATTAAAGGAGGAAATAGACAGCAATGCATTCATCTTAGGTGACTTCAACACACCACTCACTCCAAGGGACAGATGAACCAGACAGAAAATAAGTAAAGACACAGAGACACTGAACAACACACTAGAACAGATGGACCTAACAGACATCTACAGAACTCTACACCCAAAAGCAACGGGATACACAATCTTCTCCAGTGCACATGGAACATTTTCCAGAATAGAGCACATACTAGGCCTCAAAAAGAACCTCAGTAAAATCGAAAATATTGAAATTCTACCAAACAACTTCTCAGATCATAAAGGTATTAAACTAGAATTAAACTTTAGAAAGAAAACAAAAAGGCTCACAAATACATGGAGATTTAACAATATTCTCCTAATTAATCAATGGGTCAATGACCAAATCAAAACAGAAATCAAAGAGTATATGGAGACAAATGACAACAACAACACAAAGCCACAGCTTCTGTTTGACGCAGCAAAGGCAGTTCTAAGAGGAAAGTATATTGCAATCCAGGATTATCTAAAGAAAGAAGAACATTCCCAAATGAATAGTCTAAAGACACAGTTACTGAAATTGGAAAAAGAACAACAAATGAGACCCAAAGTCACCAGAAGGAGGGACATAATAAAGATCAGAGAAGAAATAAATAAAATTGAGAAGAACAAAACAATAGAAAAAATCAATGAAACCAAGAGCTGGTTCTTTGAAAAAGTAAACAAAATAGATAAACCCCTAGCCAGACTCATTAAGAGAAAAAGAGAATCTACACACATAAACAGAATCAGAAATGAGAAAGGAAAAATCACGACGGATCCCACAGAAATACAAAGAATTATAAGAGAATATTATGAGAATCTATATGCTAACAAGCTGGAAAACCTAGAAGAAATGGACAACTTTTTACAAAAATACAACCTTCCAAGAGTGACCAAACAAGAAACAGAAAAACTAAACAGACCAATCACCAGCAATGAAATTGAATCAGTAATCAAAAAACTACCCAAGCACAAAACCTCTGGAACACATGGATTCACCTCTGAGTTCTACCAGACATATAGAGAAGAAATAACACCGATTCTCCTTAACGTTTTCCAAAAAATAGAAGAGGAGGGTATACTTCCAGTCTCATTCTATGAAGCCAGCATCACTCTAGTACCAAAACCAGGCAAAGACCTCACCAAAAAAGAAAACTACAGACCAATATCCCTGATGAACGTGGATGCAAAAATACTCAACAAAATATTAGCAAACCGAATTCAAAAATACATCAAGAGGATCATACACCATAATCAAGTGGGATTCATCCCAGGGATGCAAGGATGGTACAACATTCGAAAATCCATCAACATCATCCACCACATCAATAAAAAGAAGAACAAAAACCACATGATCATCTCCATACATGCTGAAAAAGCATTTGACAAAATTCAGCATCCATTCATGACTAAAGCTCTCAACAAAATGGGTACAGACGGCAAGTACCCCAACATCATAAAGGCCATGTATGACAAACCCACAGCTAACATCATACTTAACAGCGAGAAGCTGAAAGCTTTTCATCTAAGATCGGGAACAAGACAGGGATGCCCACTCTCTCCACTGTTATTCAAAATAGTACTAGAGGTCCTAGCCACAGCAATCAGACAAAACAAAGACATACAAGGCATCCAGATTGGTAAAGAAGAAGACAAATTGTCACTATTTGCAGATGACATGATATTGTACATAAAAAAACCCTAAAGACTCCACTCCAAAACTACTAGAACTAATATCTGAATTGAGCAAAGTTGCAGGATACAAAATTAACACAGAAATCTGTTGCTTTCCTATACACTAATGATGAACTAACAGAAAGAGAAATCAGAAAAACAATACCCTTCACTATTGCATGAAAAAGAATAAAATACCGAGGAATAAACCTAACGAAGGAAGTGAAAGACCTGTCCCCTGAAAACTACAAGACATTCCTAAGAGAAATTAAACAGGACACTAACAAATGGAAATGCATCCCATGCTCTTGGCTAGGAAGAATAAATATTGTCAAAATGGCTATACTACCCAAAGTAATCTACAGATTCAAGGCAATCCCTATCAAACTACCAACAGTTTTCTTCAATGAACTCGAAAAAATAATTTTAAAATTCATATGGCACCACAAAAGACCCCGAATAGCCAAAGCAATCCTGAGAAGGAGGAATAAAACAGGGGGAATTACGCTCCCTGACTTCAAGCTCTACTACAAAGCCACAGTAATCAAGACAATTTGGTATTGGCACAGAAACAGACCCACAGATCAGTGCAATAGAATAGAAAATCCAAACATCAACCCAAACACATGCAGTCAATTAATATTTGATAAGTGATCCTTAGATATACATTGGGGAGATGGCGGCCTCTTCAGCAGCTGGTGTTGTAAAAACTGGACAGTTACATGTAAGAGAATGAAATTGGACTACTGTCTAACGCCTTACACAAAGGTAAACTCAAGGTGGATCAAAGACCTGAATGTAAGTCATGAAACTATAAAACTCTTAGAAAAAAATATAGGCAAAAGCTCTTGGACATAAACATGAGCAACTTCTTCATGAACATATCTCCCTGAGCAAGGGAAACAAAAGCAAAAATGAACAAGTGTGACTATATGAAGCTGAATAGCTTCTGTACAGCAAAGGACACCATCAGTAGAAGGAAAAGACTTCCTACAGTATGGGAGAATATATTCATAAATGACGTATCCGATAAGGGGTTGACATCCAAAATATATAAAGAACTCATGCACCTCAACAAACAAAAAGCAAATAATCCAATTAAGAAATGTGCAGAGGACATGAATAGACACTTCTCCAAAGAAGAAATTCAGATGGCCAACAGGCACATGAAAAGATGCTCCACATCACTAATCATCAGAGAAATGCAGAGGATGTGGAGAAAAGGGAACCCTTCTACACTGCTGTGGGAATGCAAATTAGTTCAACCACTGTTCAAAACAGTATGGAGGTTCCTCAAAAAACTCAAAATAGAAATACCATTTGACCCAGGAATTCCACTCCTAGGAATTTACCCTAAGAATGCAGCAGCCCAGTTTGAAAAAGACATATGCACCCCTATGTTTATCGCAGCACTATTTACAATAGCCAAGAATGGAAGCAGCCTAAGTGTCCATCAGTAGATGAATGGATAAAGAAGATGTGGTACATATACACAATGGAATATTATTCAGCCATAAGAAGAAAACAAATCCTACCATTTGCAACAACATGGATGGAGCTAGAGGGTATTATGCTCAGTGAAATAAGCCAAGCTGAAAAAGCAAGTACCAGGTGATTTCACTCATATGTGGAGTATAAGACCTAAGGAAAAAAAAAAACTGAAGGAACAAAACAGCAGGAGACTCACAGAATTCAAGAATGGACTAATAGTTACCAAAGGTAAAGGAATTGGGGAGGATGGGTGGGAAGGGAGGGGCAAGGGGGAAGAAGGGACATTAGGATTAGCAGATGTAATGTTAGGGGGGCACATAGGGAGGGCTGTACAACTCAGAGAGGACAAGTAGTGACTCTATGGCATCTCACTACACTGATGGACAGTGAGTGTAATGGGGTTGGGGGGATAGACCTGATGAAGGGGATAGTGTAATCACCATAATATTACTCATTTAATTGTAGATTAATGATATCAAAATAAACTTAAAAAAATAAAATAAATTAAAAAATAAAGAAATGGGCGGAGGACATGAAGCGACACTTCTCTGAAGAAGAAATTCAGATGGCTAACAGGCACATGAAAAGATGCTCCACATCGCTAATCATCAGAGAAATGCAGATTAAAACCACAATGAAATATCATCTCTCACTAGTAAGGATGGCCAACATCCAAAACACAAAACAACAGCAAATGTTGGCGAGGATGTGGAGAAAAGGAACCCTCCTACACTGCTGGTGGGAATGCAAATTAGTTCAACCCTTGTGGAAAGCAGTATGGAGGTTCCTCAAGAAACTCAAAATAGAAATACCATCTGACCCAGGAATCCCACTCCTAGGAATTTACCCTAAGAATGCAGCAGCCCAGTTTGAAAAAGACAGATGCACTCCTATGTTTATCACAGCACCATTTACAATAGCCAAGAAATGGAAGCAACCTAAGTGTCCATCAGTAGATGAATGGATAAAGAAGAGGTGGTACATATACACAATGGAATATTATTTGGCCATAAGTAGAAAACAAATCCTGCAGTTTGCATCAACATGAATGGGTCTAGAGGGTATTATGCTCAGTGAAATAAGCCAAGCGGAAACAGGCAAATATCACATGGTCTCACTCATATGTGGATTATAAGAACAAAGAAAAAAACTGAAGGAACAAAACAGCAGCAAACGTACAGAGCCCAAGAACGGACTAATAGTTACCAAAGGGAAAGGAAATGAGGAGGATGGGTGGGATGGGCAGGAAAAGGGGGAAAAAGGGGCAGTACAATTAGCTGACGTAATGTTGGGGGGGCACGGGATGGGTTGTACAACTCAGAGAAGACAGGTAATGATTCTATAGCACCTCACTTCACTGATGGACAGTGATTGTAATGGGGTTGGTGGGGGGGACCTGATGAAGGGGGTAGTTTAATAACCATAAAATTGCACGTGTATTTGTAGATCAATGATACCAAAATAAATTATATAAAAATAAAAAAAATTTTTTAAATTAAAAGTAAAAAAATATCCCACAATATTTTTTTTCAAGAATAATACACTACTGTCATCTTTAGCATCATTACCACTTATTTATTGGCTGCCAATCAGGTTTGCATGAGGCTTCAGATAATGAGCAGCTACAGGCTACTGGCTCGAACTAAGCTGAGGCACATAGGTTTTTTGATGTTTCTGATCTTCAGAGTCATTGATCACATTGGGAAACTCTGACACTTCCGTAAGGAATCATCTCACCTCCTAGGAAATCCCTGGCCGTATCAATGTGTAAGTAGGCTGTATAGCCACTTCATGAGTGTGGTAGACAAGACTGGGAAAGGGACTGGACAGATACCAGCTTGAAAGAAATAGTTGAAGAAACTGGACTATTTTCCCTGAGATAAGATGGCATGAAGGATGGCACACCTAGTTTCAAACTGCTTTAGGGCAAAGAAAGTGACCATGTTCTCTGAGGTTCCAAGGGTGAGTGAAGATAGGATCAGCATTTAACCTCAGGGGTACTTTATAGAAGCAGGCCGAGGCTTAGCAGAAACAAGGACTAATTGGGCTTCCCAATAATGAGATGTGCTGTTTCTGGAAGTAAAGCGTGCCCTATTATGGGAAGCATTTAAGTGGAAGTCATTGACCATCTCTCAAGTGTGGAGATTCTCTTTTAATGTGCAGATTCTAACACCAAAGTAATCACATGAAACCAGTCTGCTAGTGTGCTATCCCAACACATCTCTGTTCCCCTCAATGGTTTTTGCTTTTCCTGGTTGGAACCTTTTTTGGTGATTAGAAGGGAAAGAGAAGGACTGTGAGATATTGGGATCAGTGTTCTGTATAGACTGGAATCTTTTTGCAGAAAAATTCAAATTATCATTAGCTTTGGTAGCATGTAAGGAAACTGAACCCTGCAGTAATCCCCTGGACTAATTTGGGAGATTGACATGGACACATGATAACTATGGGCAGCTTTTAGTTCTGGCATTTTATTATGTGAAATATAATTATTTCAATGTTTTTCCTAATAAACTATGAGCTCTCCCAGGAATGCCATGTCTTATTTTTCTTGTGTTATTCCTTCATCTAGAACCTTACACATAGTGGCTGCTTGATAATTTCTCCATAAAGAGTTTCTCAGACATGATCAGACTGTTTGTGGTGTAGTTTGTATACCAAACACTACACAAGCATTTCCTCACAGAAAGAAGGGAGAGCAAGCTTCCAGTTTCTTTTCAGGTGACATCTAAAATAGATCATGTGAGTGTTTCTAAAGGTAACTTCTTCCTACCACTGCCTTCATATAAAGTCACACAGGGAGATAAAATGATACTCTTAAGAGCTTAGCTTTTGACAAAGATCCCGTGCTGGACACATTAATCTTGTTTGGTGCCTTAGGTGTGAGAAGAATGGGGAGGCTGTGGGCATTTTCTTGAGGCTAAGCCTGGTGGGTTAGTGGACTGGGGAGCATTTATTAATGAGTAGGGCCTTCTTAAACTTTAGAACACCTTACTGATACACATTCCAGTGTGGATATCTCTCCTGCCCACCATTTCCTCACTCTTGGGTGGCAAGGGAGGAAGAGGAGGGTGATGTGTTGCTGTACCTTCAAGAAAGGGAAAAAGAAATCCAGAGAGGCTAAGATGGGGATAGAAAAATATCAGGCCCAAGCTCAGAGGAAGGTATGGTAGGAACAACTAGGCCTTCTTGGGGCCTTTGGTGGAAGGGTGGGAATACTCACAATCCAGGGGCCTTGTCATGTAGTCCATTTGAGTGGTGGGTAGAAGTACTTAGAAACACACCAAGAAAAAGATGGTGGCCTGAAAGGTCAGACAGAGGCTTCTTCCTCAAACTGCATATAATACGAAAATATAATTAATACAACTACTCCTGAAAATGCAACAGAAAATAGGACTGTGCCAGACTACATACACCTGGAGAAAAGAGCAGACCTCATGGAACAGGGTAATGTATGACACCTGTGGCCCAGCGGGATCCAAGCCCTTCCCCCACCCCAGCTCATCAGCAGGAGGAAGAGAAATGGAGCGGGGAGGGAGTGGAGGCCTGGGACTGCTGAATACCTAACTATGGAGATCTGCTCTGGGAGCACAAACCTACATTTCATGGTGCTTGCATGGTACTCTCATGAGTAGGGTGTTGGAAAGCTAAGACAGGCAGAATTCCTGTAGAGACTGAGATTCCAGCTGCTTGTAAAAGCAGGGATCCATATCTGCTGCTCTGGGAAAAAAGAAAGGCAGACAGTCTGAAAGACTTCCTAAAAAGGAAGCCCTTAGCAAGAGGGCTGCTAAAGGGGCAAGGATTGCACAAAGCTAACTGCTCAGGACAAAGGACAGGAAGAAAAAATTGTCTGGGTGCACTCTGCCCTGCAGGTTGGGAGCTTTCATGATCTTCAGGTGCTCCAGCTCCCTGGCTGGTTACACAGCTCCAAGAACACCCTCTGTGATATGCAGCCTACTGTGCCTTTCTCCCAGGCGGTCCCACCTGGCTTGCAAACCGGCAAACCCTACCCTGGCGTTAGGCCAGCCAGAGGGAAGATCTGACTACAGCAACTACAAATGCAAAGCATAGAGGCTTATACCTGTGTGCTCAGCCAACTGGTTCAGGCAGTGGAGTCAGGCATAGCAGCCAGGAAGCAGGAAACAGCTCTTTCCTTCTCCCAGGCACCAATACTATTCCCCTGTGACCCCCGATATTGCATCAGGGACTGAGCAGCTCCAGAGAGTAGAGCTTCTGGGCACCACTAGAGGGCACCATATACAAGTATGAAACACCAAAGAAATCTGGTTCAAAGTAAAATTATTAATACAACTCCTGAGAAAGATTTAAATGACATTGAACTAATGAATCTTCCTGAAAGAGAGTTCAAAATAAAAATCATCTCACCATGCCCATAGAGGTACAGAAAGATATTCAAGAACTCAGGAATGAATTCCTGTTGGAGATCCAATCATTGAAGAGCACAATGGCCAGTATTAAAAGCAGATTGGATATGGTGGAGGAAATGATAAATGAAATAGAAACTAGAGAAGAGGAATACAAAGAAGCTGAGGCACAGAGAGAAAAAAGGATCTCTAAGAATGAAAGAATATTGAGAGAACTGTGTGACCAATACAAACGGAACAATATCCACATTATAGGGGAACCAGAAGAAGAGAGAGAAAAAGGGATAGAAAGTGTCTTTGCAGAGGGAATTGCTGAAAAATTCCCCAGTCTGGGGAAGGAGATAGTCTCTCAAGCCATGGAGGTGCACAGATCTCCTAACACAAGGGAACCAAGGAAGACAACACTGAGATATATAGAAATTAAAATGGCAAAGCCCAAGGATAAAGACAGACTATTAAAAGCAGCCAGAGAGAGAAATAACGTCACAAAGAAAGGAAAGCCCATCAGGCTATCATCAGACTTCTCAGGCAAAACCTTACGGCTCAGAAGGGAGTGACACGATGTATTTAATGGAATGAAGCAGAAGGGCCTCGAACCAAGATTACTTTATCCAGAAAGACTATAATTAAATTTGAAGTAGGGATTAAACAATTCCCAGATAAGCAAAAGCTGAGAGAATTTACCTTCCACAAACCATCTCTACAGTGTATTTTGGAGGGACGGCTAGATATGGAAGTGTTCCTAAGGTTTAATCACTGTTACCAGAGGTAATAAAACCACAGTAAAGAAAGTAGAACAGCTAATTACTAACCAAATGCAAAATTAAATTAACTATCCCCAAAGTCAATCAAGGGATAGACAAAGAGTACAGAATATGATACCTAACATATAAAGAATGGAGGAGAAAAAAAAAGGAGAACTTTGGATTGTTTTTGTATTAGCATATTAACTGAGTTAACTTAGACTTTTAGATAGTAAGGAAGTTAACCTTGAACCTTTGGTAACCACGAATCTAAAGCCTGCAATGGCAATAAGTACATACTTATTGATAATTACCCTAAATGTAAATGATCTGAATGTACCAACCAAAAGACATACAGTCACTGAATGGATAAAAAACAAGACCCATTTATATGCTGCCTACAGGAGACTCACTTTAAACCCAAAGACATACACAGACTAAAAGTGAAGGGATGGAAAAAGATATTTCATGCAACTAATAGGGAGAACAAAGCAGGAGTTGCAGTACTTGTATCAGACAAAATAGACTTCAAAACAAAGAAAGTCACAAGAGACAAAGAAGGACATTACATAATGATAAAGAGGTCAATCCAACAAGAAGATATAACCATTATAAATATCTATACACCCAACACAGGAGCACCTACATATGTGAAACAAACACTAACAGAATTAAAGGGGGAAATAGAATGCAATGCATTCATTCCAGAAGATTTCAACACTCCACTCACTCTGAAGGCCAGATCAACCAGACAGAAAATAAGTAAGGAGACAGAGGCACTGAACAACTGAATAGAAAAGATGGACCTAACAGACATCTACAGAACTCTATACCAAAAAGCAGTAGAATACACATTCTCCTCAGGTGCACATGGAACATTTTCAGGAATAGATCATATACTAGGCCACAAAAAGAGCCTCAGTAAATTCAAAAAGATTGAAATTGTACCAACCAGTTTCTCAGACCACAAGGTTATGAAACTAGAAATAAATTACGCAAAGAAAATGAAAATCAAACAAACACATGGAAGCTTCACAACATGATCCTAAATAATCAATGGATCTATGACCAAATAAAATCAAAGATCAAGCAATATATGGAGACAATGACAACAATAATTCCACCCCGCAAAATCTGTGGGATGCAGTGAAGGCTGTGCTAGTTAACAGGAAAGTATATTGCAATACAGGTCTACCTCAGAAAAGAAGAAAAATCCCATATGAGCAGTCTAAACTCACAATTAAAGAAACTAGAAAAAGAAGAATAAATGAGGCCCAAAGTCAGTAGAAGGAGGGACATAATAAAGATTAGAGCAGAAATAAATAAAATCGACAAGAATAAACAATAGAATCAATGAAACCATGAGCTGGTTCTTTGAGAAAATAAAAAAATACATAAACCCCTAGCCAGACTTATCAAGAAAAAAAGAGAGTCTACTCACATAAACAGAATCAGAAATGAGAAAAGAAAAGTCACTACAGACACCACAGAAATACAAAGAATTATTAGAGAATACTAAGAAAAATTGTATGCTAACAAACTGGATAACCTAGAAGAAATGGACAACTTTCTAGAAAAATACAACCTTACAAGGCTGACACAGAAAGAAACAGAAAAGCTGAACAGACCAATTACCAGCAATGAAATTAAATTGGCACCTACCTAAGAACAAAACCCCTTGACCAGATGGCTTCACCACTGAATTTTATCAAACATTTTGTGAAGACCCATCCCCCTTAACGTTTCCAAGGAGTACAAGAAGAGGGAATACATCCAAACTCATTCTATGAAGCCAGCATCACTCTAATACCAAAACCAGGCAAACACCCCACCAAAAAAAAAAAAATTACAGACAAATATCCCTGATGAACATAGATACAAAAATACTCAACAAAATATTAGCAAACTGAATTCAAAAATACATCAAAAGTATCCATCATGATCAAGCAGGATTTATTCCAGGGATTCAAGGATGGTACAACATTTGAAAATCCATCAACATCATCCACCACATCAACAAAAAGAAGAAAAAAACCCACATGATCATCTCCATAGATGCTGAAAACGCATTTGACAAAATTCAACATCCATTCATGATAAAAACTCTCAACAAAAGAGGTATAGAGGGAAAGTACCTCAACATCATAAAGGCCATATATGACAAACCCACAGCTAACATTATACTTAACAGCAAGAATCTGAAAGCTTTTCCTTTAAGATCGGGATCAAGACAAGGATGCCCACTCTCCCCACTTCCATTCAACATAGTACTGGAGGTCCTAGCCACGGCAATTAGACAACACAAAGAAATAAAAGGCACCCAGATTGGCAAGGAAGAAGTTAAACTGTCCCTGTTCACAGATGACATCATATTGTACATAAAAAACACTAAAGAATCCACTCCAAAACTACTAGATCTAATATATGAATTCTGCAAAGTTGCAGGACACAAAATTAATACAGAGAAATCTGTTGCATTCCTATACACTAAAAATGAACTAGCACACAGAGAAACCAGGAAAACAATTCCATTCACACTTGCATCAAAGAAAATAAAATACCTAGGAATAAACCTAACCAAGGAAGTGAAAGACCTATACTCTGAAAACTACAAGACACTTATGAGAGAAATTTAGAAAGATACCAATAAATGGAAGCACATCCCGTGCTCAGTGATAGGAAGTATTAATACTGTCAAAATGGCCATCCTGCCTAAAGCAATCTACAGATTCAATGCAATCCCTATCAAAATACCAACAGCATTCTTCAACGAACTAGAGAAAATCGTTCTAAAATTCATACAGAACCAGAAAAGACCCCAAATAGCCAAAGCAATCCTGAGAACAAAGAATAAAGCTGGGGGATTATGCTCCCCAACTCAAGCTATACTACAAAGCCACAGTAATCAAGACAATTTGGTACTGGCACAAGAACAGACCCATAGACCAATGGAACAGACTAGAGAGCCCTGATATAAACCCAACCATATATGGTCAATTAATATATGCTAAAGTAGCCATGGATATACAATGGGGAAATGACAGCCTCTTCAACAGCTGGTGTTGGCAAAACTGGACAGCTACATGCAAGAGAATGAAACTGGATTATTGTTTAACCCCATACACAAAAGTAAACTCTAAATGGATCAGAGACCTGAATGTAAGTTATGAAACCATAAAACTCTTAGAAGAAAACACGGGCAAAAATCTCCTGAATATAAGCATGAGCAACTTCTTCCTGAATGCATCTCCTCAAACAAGAGAAACAAAAGCAAAAATGAACTCATGAAACTACATCAAACTAAAAAGTTTCTGTATGGCAAAGGACACCATCTACAGAACAAAAAGGCATCCAACAGTATGGGAGAATATATTTGTAAATGACATATCCCACAAGGGTTTAACTTCCAAAATATATAAAGAACTCACATGCCTCAACACCCAGAAAGCAAATAACCCAATTAAAGAATGTGCAGAGGATATGAAGAGACAGTTCTCCAAAGAAGAAATTCAGATGGCTAACAGACACATGAAAAGATGCTCCACATCACTAATTAGGGAAATACAAATTAAAACCACAATGAGATATCACCTCACACCAGTAAGGATGGCCACCATCCAAAAAACTAAGGACAACAAATGTTGGCAAGGCTGCGGAGAAAGGGGAACCCTCCTACACTGCTGGTGGGAATGTAAGTTAGTTCAACCATTGTGGAAAGCAATATGGAGGTTCCTCAAAACTCTAAAAATACAAATACCCCTTGACCCGGGAATCCCACTCTTTGGAATTTACCCAAAGAATGCAACTTCTCAGATTCAAAAAGACATATGCAACCCCATGTTTATCACAGCAGTATTTACAATAGCCAAGATATGGAAGCAACCTAAGTGTCCGTCAGTAGATGAATGGATAAAGAAGAGGTGGTACATATACACAATGGAATAGTATTCAGCCATAAGAAGGAAACAAATCTTGCCAATTGCAACAACATGGATGGAGCTGGAGGATATTATGCTCAGTGAAATAAGCCAGGTGGAGAAAGACAAGTGCCAAATGATGTCCCTCATTTATGGAGTATAACAATGAAGCAAAACAGAAAGAACAAAATAGCAGCAGACTCAGAGACTCCAAGAAGGAACTAGTGGTTATGAAAGTGGAGGGGGGTGGAAGGGCAGGTGGGGAGGGTGGGAGAAGGGGATTAAGGGTCTTATGTTTAGTACACATGGTGTGGGGGATCACGGGGAAAACAGTGTAGCACAGAGAAGGCAAATAGTGAATCTGTGGCATCTTACTACACTGATGGTCAGTGACTGCATTGGGGTATGGGTGGGGACTTGATAATAAGGGTAAATGTAATAACCACATTTTTTCATGTGAAACCTTCATAAGAGTGTATATCAAAAATACCTTAAAAAAAAAGAGAAACACACCAAGAGAATGAACCCTGGCCTTGCCAGGCAGCTGTTTGTCAGTCAGTCCTTCCAGGACTTCCCCATGTACAGCCCCCCTCCTCTTGCTGGGATTGTTCCCAGAATGGCACTAGTAAGATAACACGGACCTGGGAGGGAGGGGTGGAGGGGAGCCTAAAATTAAACCCCTGGATCTAGTCACCCCAAGGACCAATGACTAGTCTTTGGAGGTGTTGACTCAGTTTAGGAAACTGAGGCGTTTGCCTGCTCTGGCCCATGGGCTGTAGGGTTTCCGTGCTGGGCCACCAAGACACAGTACTTCACAGAGGGGTGAGGCAGTGACCCTGGACAGCTTGGCCTCAAGCCGAAGCCTGATAAGTACCTGGAATCTAGGTCCCCACAACACTGCCAGAGAGGCTGCCGGCCGATGGACCTGTGACCACCACCTTCCTAGGTTTTTCTCACTAGGTCTGGTGTCTTGGGAATTGGAAGGTCAGCAGGGAAACCTGCACTCAGAGGGAAGGAGGGACACAATGATAGCTTCCTGCTGTGCCTGTCCCAAAAGGGTGTGTCTGCATAAGCTTGTAGGGGTACAAATGGACCTACTTCTCAGGGTTGGGAGGAGTAGGTGAAGCTTAAAAATAGTCTACTAATGCCTGGAGGACTGTTCTAGGGCACACAGAAACCAGCCACTCTCCTGTAGGAGTACATAACCTGCATTCACAGACTCCCCAAGAGGGTCTTAGAATTCAAAGGGCCCAAAAACATGGATGGGGCAAACAATTACCCTTTACCCCCTAATCAGTAACTGAACTTTACCATTTCCTTCAAGAATGAATGCAGGCAGCAAATGGCAGTAGTATTATCAGTTTCATAACTTGATCACCAGAAGAAATCACAGACATGTCATATCATATTACAGTTATGACAGAGATTTGGAAATGTCATTTATGCTTAAATGACAACAAGGTGAGGTTAAACAACAGATTAGTTAGATTTTCTTATCCTATCTAATAAGGCACAATTCACTCAAGTGCCAAAGCCAGCTGGGGACCATGGCTGGATCTCCCTCTGGAGGCTTATTAGACGGACCCTGTTTTGGGTTCATGGTATGACCTTGGTAAGAACTTTACCATTTCCCTCCACACTCCCTGCCCTCTTCATCTCCCTGGGTACCACTCCCACAAAAAAAAAAATAGTAAGAAGGGAATCCCTACTGACTGTCAGAAGAAACAGTTTGTAAAGAAACCTCCCATGACCAAAGTCCTTGAATTCAGCATGACCCTCAAAGCTGAGGATTTTGGGAGTGATGTGAGTTTGTCTGAGGCAAGGGGCAGGGGCATATGTTTGTTTTTTCAGGTTGCAATATAAACAACAGGATGGGCAGTAGGGAAACCTGGATTCTATTTCTGACTCCGCATTTGCGTTGATGTAAGGTACCTGGGAAATCCCTTACACTTTCAGACCTCAGTTTCCTCCATCAACAAATTGGGGATAATATTACCTATTCCACTATATGAGACAGCTTTCAAGAGCACAGATTATAAGTGTGTTTTGGGTTCTTGCTAATGAGACAACTAATAATAACAGCAATGTGACTTTAGGAAAAATCTCTGCTCTCCTCTGAGCCTTGGCTTCCCTTTTCTAAATTGAGGAAATTCAATGATTTACTCAGTACATTCCAGCTCTGAGGTAATAGGATTTTTTAAACTTTATTTTGATATCATTAATCTACAATTAAATGAGCAATATTATGGTGATTACACTACCCCCTTCATCAGGTCCCCCACACCAACCCGACTACAGTCCCTGTCCATAAGCATAGTGGATGCCACAGAGTCACTACTTGTCTTCTCTGGGCTGTACAGCCCTCCCCGTGCCCCACTAACATTACATCTGCTAATCGTAATGCGCCTTTTTCCCCCTTGTCCCTCCCTTACCATCCTTCATCCCCAGTCCCTTTCCCTTTGGTAATTGTTAGTCCATTCTTGGGTTCTGTGAGTCTGCTGCTGTTTTGTTCCTTCACTTTTTTTTCTTAGTTCTTATACTCCACATATGAGTGAAATCATTTGGTACTTGTCTTTTTCGGCTTGGCTTATTTCACTGAGCATAATACCCTCTACCTCCATCCATGTTGTTGCAATTGGTAGGATTTGTTTTCGTCTTATGGCTGTATAATATTCCATTCTGTATATGTACCACCTCTTCTTTATCCATTCATCTACTGATGGACACTTAGGCTGCTTCCATTCTTGGCTATTGTAAATAGTGCTGCGATAAACATAGGGGTGCATATGTCTTTTTCAAACTGGGCTGCTGCATTCTTAGGGTAAATTCCTAGGAGTGGAATTCCTCGGTCAAATGGTATTTCTATTTTGAGTTTTTTGAGGAACCTCCATACTGCTTTCCACAATGGTTGAACTAATTGGCATTCCCACCAGCAGTGTAGGAGGGTTCCCTTTTCTCCACATCCTCGCCAACATTTGTTGTTGTTTGTGTTTTGGATGTTGGCTATCCTAACTGGTGTGAGGTGGTATCTCACTGTGGTTTTAATCTGCATTTCTCTGATGATTAGTGATGTGGAGCATCTTTTCATGTGCCTGTTGGCCATCTGAATTTCTTCTTTGGAGAAGTGTCTATTCATGTCCTCTGCCCATTTCTTAATTGGACTATTTGCTTTTTGTTTGTTGAGGTGCGTGAGTTCTTTATATATATTGGATGTCAACCCCTTATTGGATACGTCATTTATGAATATATTCTCCCATACTGTAGGAAGTCTTTTTGTTCTACTGATGGTGTCCTTTGCTGTACAGAAGCTTTTCAGCCTCATATAGTCCCACTTGTTCATTTTTGCTTTTGTTTCCCTTGCCCGGGGAGATATGTTCATGAAGAAGTCGCTCATGTTTATGTCCAAGAGCTTTTTGCCTATACTTTTTTCGAAGGGTTTATGGTTTCATGACTTACATTCAGGTCTTTGATCCACCTTGAGTTTACCTTTGTGTATGGGGTTAGACAGTAGTCCAGTTTCATTCTCTTACATGTAACTGTCTAGTTTTTCCAACACCACTTGCTGAAGAGGCCGTCATCTCCCCAATGTATATCCAAGGCTCCCTTATCAAATATTAATTGACTGTATGTGTTTGGGTTGTTGTTTGGATTTTCTATTCTCTTCCACTGATCTGTGGGTCTGTTTGTGTGTCAATACCAAATTGTCTTGATTACTGTGGCTTTGTAGTAGAGCTTTAAGTCACGGAGCATAATTCCCCCTGTTTTATTCCTCCTTCTCAGGATTGCTTTGGCTATTCGGGGTCTTTTGTGGTGCCATATGAATTTTAGAATTATTTGTTCCAGTTCATTGAAGAAAGATATTGGTATTTTCATAGGGATTGCATTGAATCTGTATATTGCTTCAGGTAGTATAGCCATTTTGACAATATTTATTCTTCCTAGCCAAGAGCATGGGATGAGTTTCCATTTTTTAGTGTCCTCTTTAATTTCTCTTAGGAGTGTCTTGTAGTTTTCAGAGTACAGGTCTTTCACTTCCTTCATTCGGTTTATTCCTAGATATTTTATTCTTTCTGATGCAATTGTGAATGGAATTGTTTTTCTGATTTCTCTTTCTGTTAGTTCATCGTTAGTGTATAGGAAAGCAACAGATTTCTGTGTGTTAATTTTTATCCTGCAACTTTGCTGAATTCAGATATTAGTTCTAGTAGTTTTGGAGTGGAGTCTTTAGGGTTTTTTATGTACAATATCATGTCATCTGCAAATAGTGACAATTTGATTTCTTCTTTACCAATCTGGATGCCTTGTATGTCTTTGTTTTGTCTGATTGCCGTGGCTAGGACCTCCAGTACTATGTTGAATAACAGTGGAGAGAGTGGGCATCCCTGTCTTGTTCCCGATCTTAGATGAAAAGCTTTCAGCTTCTCGCTGTTAAGTATGATGTTAGCTGTGGGTTTGTCATATATGGCCTTTATGATGTTGAGGTACTTGCCGTCTATACCCATTTTGTTGAGAGTTTTAATCATGAATGGATGCTGAATTTTGTCAAATGCTTTTTCAGCATCTATGGAGATGATCATGTGGTTTTTGTTCTTCTTTTTGTTGATGTGGTGGATGATGTTGATGGATTTTCCAATGTTGTACCATCCTTGCATCCCTGGGATGAATCCCACTTGATCATGGTGTATGATCTTCTTGATGTATTTTTGAATTCGGTTTGCTAATATTTTGTTGAGTATTTTTGCATCTACGTTCATCAGGGATATTGGTCTGTAATTTTCTTTTTTGGTGAGGTCTTTGCCCGGTTTTTGTATTAGAGTGATGCTGGCTTCATAGAATGAGTTTGGATGTATTCCCTCCTCTTCTATTTTTTGGAAAACTTTAAGGAGAATGGGTGTTATTTCTTCTCTATATGTCTGGTAGAATTCAGAGGTGAATCCATCTGGTGCGGGGATTTTGTTCTTGGGTAGTTTTTTGATTACCGCTTCAATTTCTTTGCTTGTGATTGGTCTGTTTAGTTTTTCTGTTTCTTGTTTGGTCACTCTTGGAAGGTTGTATTTTTCTAATAAATTGTCCATTTCTTCTAGGTTTTCCAGCTTGCTAGCATATAGAATTCTCATAGTATTCTGTTATAATTCTTTATATTTCTGTGGGATCCGTCATGATTTTTCCTTTCTCATTTCTGATTCTGTTTATGTGTGTAGATTCTCTTTTTCTCTTAATGAGTCTGGCTAGGGGTTTATCTATTTTGTTTATTTTTTCAAAGAACCAGCTCTTGGTTTCATTGATTTTTTCTATTGTTTTGTTCTTCTCATTTTATTTATTTCTTCTCTGATATTTATTATATCCCCCCTTCGGGTGACTTTGGGTCTTATTTGTTCTTCTTTTTCCAATTTCAGTAATTGTGTCTTTAGACTATTCATTTGGGAATGTTTTTCTTTCTTTAGATAGGCCTGGATTGCAATATACTGTCCTCTTAGAACTGCCTTTGCTGCGTCTGTAGCTTTGTGTTGTTGTTGTCATTTGTCTCCATATACTCTTTGATTTCTGTTTTGATTTGGTTATTGACCCATTGATTAATTAGGAGAATGTTGTTAAGTCTCCATGTGTTTGTGAGCCTTTTTGTTTTCTTTGTAATGTTTAATTCTAGTTTAATACCTTTATGATCTGAGAAGTTGGTTGGTAGAATTTCAATATTTTCGATTTTACTGAGGTTCTTTATGTGGCCTAGTATGTGGTCTATTCTGGACAATGTTCCATGTGCACTTGAGAAGAATGTGTATCCTGTTCCTTTTGGGTGTAGAGTTCTGTAGATGTCTGTTAGGTCCATCTGTTCTAGTGTGTTATTCAGTGCCTCTGTGTCTTTACTTATTTTCTGTCTGGTTGATCTGTCCCTTGGAGTGAGTGGTGGGTTGAAGTCACCTAAAATGAATGCATTGCTGTCTATTTCCTCCTTTAATTCTGTTAGTATTTGTTTCACATATGTCGGCGCTCCTGTTTTGGGTGCATATATATTTAAAATGGTTATATCCTCTTGTTGGCATGACCCCTTTATTATTATGTAATGTCCTTCATTATCTCTTGCTACTTTCTTCGTTTTGAAGTCTATTTTGTCTGATACAAGTACTGCAACACCTGCTTTTTTCTCCTTGTTTTTTGCATGAAATATCTTTTTCCATCCCTTCACTTTTAGTCTGGGGATATCTTTGCGTTTAAGGTGAGTTTCTTGTAGGCAGTATATAGATGGGTCTTGCTTTTTTATCCATTCTGTTACTCTGTGTCTTTTGATTGGTGCATTCAGTCCATTTACATTTAGGGTGATTATCGATAGATATGTACTTATTGCCATTGCTGGCTTTAGATTCGTGGTTACCAAAGTTTCCGGGGTTGCTTCTTTACTATCTAACAATCTAACTTAACTTTCTTGTTAAGTTATTTTAAACACAGTCTGATGTTTCTTTATTTCTCTCCCTTCTTATTCTTCCTCCTCCATTCTTTATATACTAGGTGTTTTATTCTTTGCCTTTAGTTAGTTTTGGATGGTCTGCTTTCTTTGCTATGATTTTATTTTCTCTGGTGACATCTTTTTAGCCTTAGGAGTGCTTCCCTCTAGAGCAGTTCCTTTAAGATGTCCTGTAGAGGTGGTTTATGGGAGACAAATTCTCTCAGTTTTTGGTTGTCTTAAAATTGTTTAAACCCTCTGTCATATTTAAATGATAATCGTGCTGGATACAGTATTCTTGGTTCGAGGCCCTTCTGTTTCATTGCATTAAATATATCATGCCGTTCTCTTCTAGCCTGTAAGGTTTCTGTTGAGAAGTCTGATGTTAGTCTGATGGGTTTTCCTTTGAAGTTGATCTTTTTTCTTTCTCTAGCTGCCTTTAATACTCTGTCCTTATCTTTGATCTTTGCCGTCTTAATTATTATGTGTCTTGGTGTTGTCTTCCTGGGGTCCCTTGTGTTAGGAGATCTGTGGGCTTCCATGGACTCCGAGACTATTTCCTTCCCCAGCATGGGGAAGTTTTCAGCAATTATTTCTTCAAAGACACTTTCTATCCCTTTTTCTCTCTCTTCTTCCTCTGGTACTCCTATAATGCGAATATCGTTCCTTTTGGATTGGTCTCACAGTTCTCTTAATATTCTTTCATTCCTAGAGATCCTTTTATCTTTCTCTGCCTCAGCTGCTCTGTGTTCCTGTTCTCTGTTTTCTATTCCATTAACAGTCTCTTGCATCTTGTCCACTCTGCTGCTGAGCCCATCGATGGCTTGTCTTATTTCTGCATTATCTTTCCTGACTTCCTTCACTTCCTCCCTTAGCTCTTGCATATTTCTCTATAGATCAATCAGCATGGTTATGACTTTTATTCTGAATTCTTTTTCAGGAAGATGCTGCTTTTCCATCCCTTCAGGTTCCTTCTCAGGCGTTGTTGTCTGGGTCTTGGTGATTTTTGTCTGTATCATGTTCCTCTATCTTGTCATGTTGATAGGAGTGTTTGCTGGTAGGTGCCGCGTATGTTAGCTGGGCTTTTCAAGGCTGGAGTGGATTCTCTATGCGTGCTGTAGGTGTTGCTGTTGCTCCACTAATCCGCAGCCGCAGCCGCGCCGCTTTTTTGTAGGTCTGGCCAGGGCAGGAACGAATGGGACGCTGTTGTTTTCTGTATAAAGTTCCAGCGTGGCTGCTCCCTTCTCTCCGTCACCAGCAAAGGGGACCAAAGTTCCCCAGGACTTCCAGCCTGCAGGGCTGAGCCTGCTGGGGCGATGGTGTTCCCTCGCTGAGCCTCCCACCTCTCCGAGACCGCTAAAAACTGCGCGTGCTTTTCTCTTGTCCCAGGGCACTGGCTGCATGGTCCCAGTGCGCTCCCGGCTCAAAACCTGCACCTTCTGTCTCTTCAATGTCCGATGCACCGCACGATGAGTGTCAGCGCTACCGGCGCAGACCCCCCAGGCTGTTTATTTCGCAGACCTGCTCTTCCACTCCCTCCCATCTCCAAATCCTCTCCTCCCGCCAGCGCGCTGGGCTGAGTGAGTGCTCAGGTGCCACTGGGTTGCGGCTCCGTATCTTACCCGCCTCGCGGTGTGCTGAGTCCTCCCAGGTGTGGCTGCATGCTGTGCACTTTCCTGCGTGCTCTTTTCTCTCTTTTAGGAATAGTTGTATTTGCTGTATTTTCATAGATTTATATAGTTTTGGGAGGAGATTTGTACCACCCTACTCACAACGCCATCTTCCCGGAAGTCTCGGTAATAGGATTTTAAGTAGGGAACAGTAGTCATAGAAATTGGAGAACTAAGTAATAATAATCATCATAGTAAAAACAGTTAGTGCTATGTTCAGGTGCTCTTCTAAATATTTAATATGTATTAACTCATTTAATCCTAACTCATTTAACCCTCTGAGGCAGGTACTACTATCATCCTCTCTTTACAGATGAAAAAATGGGCACAGAGAGTTTTAAGTGACTTGCTCTAGGTCACACAGCTACTAAGTAGTGGAGCTGGGATAGAAACAGAATTCCAGACCATGTTTAACCATTACCCTATATGGCCTTTCAATCTGCAGTAGAAGCTAAAGACTCCATATAGAATGAGTTACAATACAGTGTGATGACTGCTATGTTGCTATAAGAGCACAGCCTCCAGAGGAACTAACCGATCAGAAGGAACTGCATGTGACAGAAAGAAGCATGATATATATGGAGAGCCATTATTCTCTTCCCTTATTCCTGGATCATGGGGTATATGAAGAGGAGTAGTAGGAAGTGAGGCTGGAAATGTTGGCCAAGATTTGCTCATGATGGACCTGTGAGCCAGTTTAAGGCATCTGGGCTGTATTCTGAAAGAAAGAGGGCCCATTAAGGGATTTAAAACAGGGGATTGGCACAGGCCAGATTTGTATTTTTTAATGATCATTTTGGCCACAATATGGAGAAAATATTGAAAAGGGAAACTAGCTAGGAGATTACTACAATAATTGAGGCAAAAGATAATGGAGGCCTAGATAAAACACTGATAATGGGGATGGTCCTGAGGAGAGTGGCCTATAAAGGCCTCTAGGATACAAAATTCACAGGATTTGATGACCAATTAGACAGGAATGGGACAAAGAGATAAGAGGTCTAAGATGAGTCTTGGGTTTTTGGTTTGGTTGACCAGGTGGATGGTGAGAAATTGAGATATAGATCAAGTTTGGTGATGATGGTAGCGGTAGTGGTGGTGTGATACTGCTAACTTTGAAGTGCCTAAAGAAACTCAGTGAATACATACCTTTTGCTGAGGAGTGAATTGGGGGACTTGGGAGTGATAGGTTGAAATCGTCAGAATAATGAGAGCTAAAGCTCTGGGACTAGAGAGAAGAGAATCAAGGAAAGAATAATGGGACCATAACTATTTCCGGGGAAAACACAGGGGAGAAAAAGCAGGAGAGTCTGCTGGTTAGGAAGCCAAGGAGGAGTAAGTAGGATGAAGTGCACAGTGGGGACAGATATCTCAGAAATCTCAAAGAAGGAAAGATCTGAGAAGCAGCCAGTAGATTTAACTGCAAGGAATCATTTTTTAGATAACTATTTCAGTGTGCATTTGAGGGTAGGTGAAGCCAGAATGCAGTGGGTAGAGAAGTGAATAGGAAGTAGTAAAGTAGATGGAAGACTACTCTTTGTATATGTTTGGTGAAAAAGAGAGATATGAAGAGAAAGGTAGCTAGAATGGGACAAAGGACCATAAAGTGTTTGTTTTGTTTCCTCAGATGGTTAAGGGACAGAAGCCAGTGAGGAGGCCGAAGATGCAGAGAGAGGAGGAAGCTCACTTTTGAGTATCTAATATATGGTAGCTCTCTCCGTTTTAATAGTCCCATGAGACAGGGACTATCATTTCTCTCTTATAGATGAGGAACCTGAGTTCCAAAGAGGGAAAGAGACTTGCCCAAGGTTACTCAGCTGGGAACTGGAGATGCTGAGTTGCAAACTTAGGTCTGCCTGATTTCTAAAATCCTCTTGTTATAATTGCACCTCCAAAATAAATAAATAATAAAACTATACATGGAGTTGATGATGGCAGGTAGGGAGGGGCCTAAAACTGAGATAAACCCAGGCACTCACCTAACAATTTTTTCTATGAGGTGTATACCTGAGGTCTCAGGCTAACAAAGAGATGTGGATGTGGACAGTGAATATAAGGAGGTATATGGCCCTGAGACCATGGCTGCAGGGTATGGGAGAGTAGGGAGACTTGAGCTCTGAATAACCTACCAGCTTACCTTGATGACATTACAAACTGAGGTGGGTGACTTTGACTTTGAAGCACTAGAAACAGGACAGGTAAGGGTTAGGTTGAGTCAGTCATTGGGCCATGGGTGATTTCACAGGACCTGAGGATAATGGAGAGGGGAGAGTTGAGAGTTGAGGCAAGGCTCTAAGCTGGGTGGGGCAGAGATGATGAGAAAAGGTTTGACCCAGAAATATGGGGGAGTCATGGGTTCCAAGAAGGGTTCTGGGAATCAAAGGGACTCTTGGATTGAAATAGTCCTGGGGGAGAAACTAGTTGTCCATCAGAGAGGAGGACTTGCCCTGGAAACCTAAACTATATCCTTCCATCTTTGTCTTCATTCTACTTGAAGCATGTTCTTTGTAATACTACTTCTTTATTTAATCAGTAAATATCACTGAACATCCTTTTCCTGTGCAACTCTGTTGCCTGAAGCACAGGGCCTGAGTCTGAGTGGAGGTCATATATGAGGGACTGTGAAGAGGCTGAACTTCATGGAAAGGCTGAGAGGTGTAATTGAAGGCCTGCCCTGTGAGACTGATGTCAGAATGCTCAGGGATTATAGCTTGATACCACAAAGCCCTATTCTGTTGGCCTAGCAACTGTCAGACCAGAGCCACCTCATTACTCCACACATTCTAAACAAAGAAAGATGCATCTACTAAATCCCCAGTCATGAAGTAGTCCCTACTGGGAGTGGAGGAATACAAGATGGATGTAAACTCACCCTGCAGTTTACACACTAATGAAGCACAGATAAGTGGAAATATGTGAAAGTTCATAGCTAAAATCTAGTTGTGATCCTTTGGAATCTTGGAGTGGGGGGAGGAAATTAAGGAATGTATCTCAGAAGTAGGATTGTTTGAAGGACAGGTAGAACAGCATATGCAAAGGCACTAAACTGAAATGGCCTGATCTGTTTTGGCAGCCATCTCTGGGGCCTGAAATAAGATGAAGAAGGGGTTAGAAGCAGGGAACCCATGAGTGAGGAGCCTAATGGTGAAGGATTGAGGGCAAGGGTTGGCATCCAGCCTTTTGAGGGGAGCCCTCAGTTTTGCTCTCATTTTTGTCATCCACAGATCTGGCATATCCTCCTGCTCATAATAAGAATAGTTCTGCTCCAATCAGCCAAGATGAACCTCATGGACATCACCAGGATCTTTTCCCTCCTGCAGCCCGACAAGGAGGAGGAGGACACCAACATGGGGGAGAAGCAGGCTCTCAATCAAGCAGTATACAATAACGACTCCTATTCTTTGGATGAGCTTTTTCACCAGGAGCATTACAAACGTTTCATCAACAGTAGGAGTGGCTGGGGCATTCCTGGGACACCGTTACGCTTGGCTGCTTCTATGGCCACCTTAGCTGTTTGCAGGTCCTCCTGGCACATGGTGCTGATGTTGACAGCTTGGATGTCAAAGCACAGACACCACTTTTTACTGCTGTCAGTCATGGCCATCTGGACTATGTGCATGTGCTTTTGGAAGCTGGAGCCTGTCCTAGGGGTAGTATCTACAACAACTGCTCTCCTGTGCTTACAGCTGCCCGTGATGGTGCTGTCGCCATCCTGCAGGAGCTCCTGGGCCATGGTGCAGAGGCCAATGTCAAAGCTAAACTACTAGTCTGGGCATCAAACATAGCTTCATGTTCTGGCCCCCTCTATTTGGCCGCAGTCTATGGACACCTTGACTGTTTCCGCCTGCTTTTGCTCCATGGGGCAGACCCTGACTACAACTGCACTGACCAGCGCCTACTGGCTTGTGTCCCACAGCCCCGCACCCTCCTTGAAATCTACCTTCACCATAATTGTGGGCCAGAGTATATCCAGCTGTTAATTGATTTTGGTGCTGATATCTACCTTCCATTTCTCTGCCTGGACCTGAACTCAAAAGATGACAGGGGCACTGAATTGCTGCTACATGCCCGAGGTGAGTGT
>JAVSCE010016302.1:0-35819 GCA_032199065.1 Smutsia gigantea
AAATAAAGAATAGCCAAGACAATTGTGAAGAACAAGATGGAACTATTAGTCTAACCAAATATCAGAACTTCTTATAAATGTTGACAATTAAGAATCTAGGGCTTTGGTGCAAGGATAGGCAGAAAGACCATTAGGATAAAGTACAATGCAAAAATAGATGTTTAAGAAGAGTGCTTAATGACACTGTCTTAAAAAATAGTTTGGACCAGTTGAATAGTCATATGGGAAATAAAGAAATTTGGTCTCTACCTCATCCCATATACAAAAATGCAATCCTGTTAGATTGTGAATGTAAATTTAAAGGCAAAATAATAAAGCTTTCAGTTGATTATTTGTATTATGTCTTAGAAGATGAGTTCCTTAAAAGTACTAATTACAAATGAAAAACTTGATAGAGTGATTAAATTAAACAGAACTTCATGCCACCATAACTCACCATACATAAAGTAAACATTTCTTATATTCATCATTACTATGTTTAAATTCCAATTATACAATGTAAAAGCACCATTTGTTTTCTAAAAAGTAATGCACTTAAATTTCAGTAGAAATCATCACAGATTTCCACAAGCTGTCTTTGCATTTTATGGAGTCAGAATAAAGGAGGAGGAGACCGTGACATTCCTCCCCCTGAGAGATGCACAGCAAAAGGCATCTTAGCCTGCTCCAGAATGAATACCAACAAGCACACAGTTTGATCTACAGCTACTCACAGTAGATGAGGCAGAAACTGAATTTGAATCATTCAGACATATATCAAAAATCAAAACAAAAAATGCCTCCCATCATTAAAATTATAATAATCTTTTCTGTGCATATGCTTCAATAATAATACGTGATCAGCTTTTCTTAGTAACCGGTTTGACTGAACTGTCTTCGTACTATTTTTCACTCTTCCAACTCATCTGAAAGTATTTTTACTACAGTTTAGGTCATATCAAATTGGAAGATCTGTAATCACTCAATTCCACTGAGATAGTCATATAATTATAATCACTAAAATATTTCTTTTTTGAAGAGTAAATAAAAAATTAAGAAGTGAAAATAAAGCTTGTTCTATTTTGGGGATGAAAATTCCTGTCATCCCCACTGAAACCAAGTAAGGTAACATAGCTTGATAGAGGTTTGCAACCTTAGGAGAGTACTCTGTTTGAAAGTGACACAAAATTCAAAGAATGACTAAGAGCATTATCACAGAAACAAAAGGCAGAAACTCAAAGAAACCTGGAAGAGTTAGGTACAATTAATTAAATATTAGTCTATAAATGAATTTAGTTGTTTTGTTTGGTAGAAATTTAAGATATATAGTTTACACTATATGCCCCACATAAAGTTCATATCATTGAATACATAACTTCATCTTGTGTTCTCTAAGCTCCTGACCCCTTATAATGATTTTGTTTAGTAATAAATTAAAGCAACAATTAAAAAGTCAGAAAAACTGTATGACTTACCAGTAAAGTGTTTATTTGTTAACTTAAGAATGACTTAGAAAGTGGACACTGACTAAAACATGAAATTATACAGAGAAAAGGGCTACATCAGCCAGAACACAGACGTAAAACCCAGAAGCAAGCAAAAGAGGTGTGATAAGCAACAGAGATCCCATGCAGAAACCCCACCTTAAGTGTTGACATTTATGATGGCTTATACTTTGTAGGAAAGGTTAGAACCACTCTCAGGCATATTAATTTAGAAGACTGTGTAAACATAAAGCAAATCAGAAGCAGAAGTCACAATGATGCAAAGGAGCTTGTAACACTGAAAATCATAAGCAAACCAAAAAAGATGGACATAAAAAACATAGGTTCACTGCTTCTGTTATTCAGTTAAGTAGTTAAAAATTAAAACAATTCCACCTACATTTAAAAAATAAATCGGTACTAATTTCAAATGCATTCTAAGTTTACTACCATAACCATTTCCTTGGAAAAAAACAAGATAAATGAGTGTTAACACAAGAAATGTTATTATTATCTATATGTACCAAAACTGATTTAAGCTATCTATACTCATCAACAATTTAATTGATTTTGTAAAACATTTAATTTAAAGTTAATATTGAAAGTTTAGAGTTTTGCTTCCTTTTCGTAAAAAAAAAAATCAATGATTACTCCTGCCCTTTTCCTTAATTGGCCTGAATTTCTCTAGTTTTGTTAACTTACGATTTTCAAGAAAATAACCAGGCTACTGTGGGCGGAGGAGCATTGCCAAATATGCCCACTGATATAAACAGCAGCCGATTAACATTTTGAACAGTATGAACTAAATTTTTACAAACTTTCAAAGATTCAAGACAATTTTTCCAAAGTAAACATACCAAACATCAATCATTGTAAAACTGAGGACTCTGTTGCATATTAATGAATATTCACCTCAGTCCAAATTCTTTGATGTCCTTGGGTAAGCAGACCACGCTGCGTGAGGTTGGAGTCCCCTGGCCATACCAGACACTCCCAGGTGACTCATATCTTAGGCACCCCTCTGCTGGATGGATGGAGTACCGTGTATGGGGGCTCAAGAGTTGGAAAAACTCTGGTTTAGACAGACTACATAATAATAAAGCGACATGGATTTAGCTAATTAGGTTATCATTATCTCACTGAGGAGAAACTCAATATATATTTTATTTGGATGTCAGTCATCCATTATCAGTTGCAATTATTTTTTCAATTAGAAGTCTGTAAAATGTTGGAGGGCAGATTGTCTTAACAGCTTATCAAAGTAAAAATACTGAAAACTTACAGCTTCAGATTTTCTTGTTCTCCATGGTGCACTGCAAGCACTGTCTGCATAACCCTGCTGTAAAAGGGCTTTTCTATCCAGAGTTGTAAGATCATCCATGATGGCTTCTTCACCTTTTACACACTATACATGAAAGCAATACATGAACTCTCATATGTTTACTCAGAATTTTTTTTTTTAATGAAAAGTCTTAAATAACCACTAAGACATCGGCGGTTATTTGTGTAAGGGTTAATAGTATAGGCTCTGAAAATCAGATTGCGTGTTTGAATCCAGCTCTTCTAAATTTATAGCTAGATGACCTCTCTGTGCTTTGGTTTATTCTTATTAATAAGAGTAGCTACACACACACACACACACACACACACACACACACACACACATGCATACATACACACAAAGATTAAATGAGATGACACAAGTACAACACTTCTGAAAGTAACTGACATACAGTAAGCATTAAATAAAAGGTGGCAATTATTATAACTATTATTGTCCATTTGAGTCTTTGTAAAGTTAATAAATGTGAGCGTGTCCACTCCTTTTAAAATTAAATTTGGAATTAAAGTACTAAAATACAGGTGTACCTTTTGAGGTAAAGGATCCTTTGGGATCTTAAAGAGAGAAACACTAAATTTTTCTCTGAATATAAAATAAGTTATATTCCCTTAACAACAACACAACTGTCCCAACACAACTTTCCTGTAAGGTTGGTTCTTACTTTAGATCTTCCTTGAAAGATCACACTCCATCTTCATACTCTACTCTGTCTCATGACCTTTGATTGCTACACGAAATTTTATTACACATTTATGATTTGTTGCCTGCCTCTCCTGCTACAAGTTCCATCAGGCAAGAACCTTGTCTGTCATTTTTATTGCAATGTCCCTGGTGCCAGACCAGGACCACACATGGAGAGCACCTGATAAATATTTACTCCATGAATGAATAATGAATCTTATTTTAGTATTAATTATTGGAAAATCAATTTATGAGGATAGTTTATAATTTATTTACCCAATAATATATTTGTTTTTCCTATATAATGATTTATTTTAACAGGCACCGAAAAGATGTTTAGCATTATATTATGTAAATTAAACAGACCAAATTAACAGATGTGTTTGAGTATAAGCAAAGTATTATGTTTATGTTGGAAGAAACTTTCAAAAGCATTTTGTTTTTAATCTTTTACAAAAGTGAAAGAGTAACATATTCAACATACCCACTTGGTATCTCAGATTTAACCTCCCCAAACCAGAGTTCCTTATGGTCTTCCCACCCTTCCAATTGCTCAGGCCAAAAACCTTAATCATTCGTCATCTCCCCTTTCTCTCAAGTCGACGACCAATCCGGCAGCAACATTTCCAGGCCGGCCCCACAAATCGATCTAGAGTCTGGCTGTCCATCATGACCACTTCTTACCCAAATTTGCTGTTACCACCTGATCACTTGTCTGAATTGCTGTGATAGCTTCCTCAAAGCTCCTCCGGCTTCCATCCTCACCCTATTCTCAGTAAAAGCCTCTCAGCAGAACAGTGTAGCTTTCTGCCTCAGAGTAAAAGGCAAAGTCCTTATGTGGTCTACGGCCCTTCCTGACCTGCCCCCACCCCATGAACTCTGACCAATTTCCTCTCCATCTCCTGTGCTCTTCCTCCCCCACCACCCTGTCCTTGGAATTTGTTAAGCACTTCATGCCCATTCTTACTTTATGACCCTTTGAGTTTACCCTGAGTGGCTTGCTTCTCACCCCTTTCAGATGTTTGTGTGCTAAAATGCTACTTCATGGGGAAGATCTTTCCTGGTAAGCCTGTACAAACAGCAACCCCAACCTCAAGCCCTGGCCTTCCCAGCTCCCTTCCAGAGGCAGCATTCACCACCATCTGTCACACTAGATCGGTTGATTGATGATTCATTCAGTCACTGATTTTTTTTCTTGCTAACTCCTTCCATTATAATATGGGCTATGCAAGGGCAGAAATTTTTGTCTATTTTACTCACTGACTTACCCCTAGCACCTTACATATAGTTAAATACTCAACAGATATTTGTTGAAAGAATAAACAATGAATTGATTATCATTTCCAAATGATTATTTCTAAATGATTAGGGTGGACATTTCTAAAACAAAAAGGTGTTTTGCCTATTTATAGAGTTGGTGAAAAAAAGATATCTGGAATAATTAATAAGTACAATTAGAGTATTAAGATTATTTTCTATAAAGTTGAAGTTTAATGATCTTCATGCTTTATTAAAGATGTTGCATTATTTATATATACATATGTATATATAATTTTACATCTTCAGTTGTAAAACAATTTGACAGGAGATTCATCACCTTTTCATACTAAATGAAAGGAAAACTCATCAAAGGAAATTTGCTATTAGAACAAAGCAGAGTGGAACTTTTATTTAACTGTTTGACTGATTACCAGTTAATTTACTGTTTGACTTACTGTCCTAGATCCTATATTTATCTATCTTTAGCTTTTCTTTATGAATAAAGAGAATCAATTTACATGTTGTTCCGTTCTTTAAAGAAGGGCTCACATTTCTGATGTTTGGGATCTCTTTTATTCCCCAAAATTGCTTCTCCAGTATTAATTAATATAATTGTAATAGGACTTACTAACAGCCCATTTATACAGCAGTCTTTATTCTCATAATGGTATACACTAAAAAGACATCAAATAAGTTGCTTGAACCCTTAAGTATAAGATTACATGTAAAATCAGTGCTTTTTTGTGACTACAAAGAACACATTAATAATTTTATACATTTAAATGTGGGTTAAAAAAATAAAAATAAAAACTGCATCTTTTCCTGAGAAAGATATATATATATATATATATAGGTTTATATAAAAATATTTCTTTATACTATGTAAATATTTACCAATCATATGGGAAGATTTGCAAATAAAATTTGTTCCTCTCTTAAACTAAAAGTCCTCATTTGAACTTGTGTTTAAGGAAACCAAAGTTTTGCTTTAAGGTATTTTGAAATATTTTTATGCCTCAAATAAAGTATGTGCTACTGCAACATTCATTCTATTTTTCAAACATTATTACAGTGATCTAAATATCAGATGGTAGATCCTACAAATAACACATGGCCAGATGCTAAAGGGTTATGAAATTATCCTGCCTACTATTATAGATACTAGATTATTATATTTGTGTGCACCTGTTTAGATCTGCAATATTTGTTTTAAGATAAATGAAACCAAATAATCGTGTAACTTCTGTTACTCTTTCAACTAAGCAACACATGATTAAATTAGCTCTAGATAATTCTTACACTGATTAGAAAAAATAGCTGATATGCCACACCTACTTACAAATTAATCGGGTTTTTTTGCATACAGGAAAATGCTAAGCAAATACAATCATCAAACTTTGGAAAGCCATTAAACTTATTATGTTTACTTTGCTTTTATGTTCATGAATGGTGAATTTACACCTAATTAATATTAAATGAAAGCATAACAATTTTAGCAATTCATAGTATTTAAAAACATCTCCCAAAATGAGGCAGAAGATAACGATGGAGTAGTGACAGTTTTAGAATAAAACAGGTCACTATAAAGTCTGAAACCACTTTCAACTTTAAAATTTAGATTGAGAGAACAACAGAGTTCAAGACAGTTATTTCAAAACTGCTATGTAATATTCTTACTTCTAATACCAAGGCAAATAAAAAGCTTCTAAAGGAGAAAAAATGACTAGGTCATGTGGCTAGAGTTTTCACACCTGAAAATGGTGATAATACCCCCTAGAGGCATTATGAAGAATAAATTAGTTAGTTAAAGTAAAATTCTTAAAATAGTCCCTGGAACACAGAAATAAATATAAGCTTTATACTTATGGTGACTAACAGCAAGATATATAAGACAAAAAAATGTATGCATACATGTATTCTTTTTTATTTTGTTATAATTTTATAAAGCCTTAAACACTACCTTGTCATCATGTATCTTGTTTCTTGGAGACTGTTGATGTGTGATATTTGATTTTGTCTTTTCTGTATTTCTTTGGCTATACTGTTTATATCCCTCTTTAATTTCAGTTTTGTATTGCTGATATTTTGGCTTATATTTGCTTGTTGGTTTTGGCAAATTTTCAGGTATTATATCCTCCTCCTAGAGGTACAAAAAAAAAGTATGGTATACACCAGAAAAAATCAAAATAATTATTAATTTTCCTTATTAACATTCACAGGCTTATCATTTTCCTTACTGTTTATACCTAAGAAACAGACCATTACAATCGAACAATCTATGTTTTAAACAGAGATGATGTTTAACACATTTAGCAGGTATAGCATCGATGAGCAACGAGCAGACAGAATTGCTTAGAAAGGGCAAGAGCCTTAAACACCAGTAAGCTTGAACATACCTTGTTTCCCAGCTGAAGATCAGTTCTGGTTATAAAATACTTTGAAGAGACAAAAAATGACTTTCTTCTTCTTAGGAGTTTTAGTTAGGCCTTTTATTCCTGCCCCTGAAAAACTCCATTGTCAACCATTTCTTTCAGAATAGTCTTAGGAATTAGAGATCACTAGTACTGAGAAGTGTGGTTGCCATTTCTAGAATATTATGATTCTACCTTCTGGTATTATTTGGTTCCCTGCCACATTTCCATGGGAGTGAAAGATAACTGAGCCAGTGCATAATAGAAACCTAAAAAGAATACTAAGCAAATACAAAGGATAGTCACTCCAAAAGGAGAATAAAACCAGTATAGCCCTTGAAAAGTATTGGTAACATCCAAGTCTAACCCAGTGGAGAAGGGTGAGGCAAAGCTTTAGGGTGGCAACTATAGCATGATATATATACGAGGATACTGTTGCTGTATTTATCCAGAAGGACATTGAGGAGAACATTATGAATAGAGTCAGCTACGGAAGAAAGACAAAGACTAAAAACAATACTTTAGAATACTGGTCAGAACTTGTGTTCATAACATGAAATACAGCACTAAATATTGTTTGAAATATAACTATGTCCTGCGGGGATACCTTGGAACAAGTTTAGTTACTTACTACTCCATAGTATCCTAGTAGTCTAGAGTATCAGCCAGTTTCTAAGAGATCAATCTTATATTGTTAAATTAGCAAGATATCATCTAAAATTCTGCCTTATTTTCAAAATTCCTGAGTTCCCTACTAGGATAAACTGCACTTTGCCAATTTTATATGACATTTAAAAAATACCATTCTTATGTGAGGGAAAAAAAATGTAAAGCAAAGCAAAATTACTTCACCAGTATTATTGTTTGGGATGTTAAAATATAAAATACTTAAAACCAGACAAGATACAGACTGAATATAATGAAATTTTTTGATTAATTAAAGTGCTAAATGCACACTATCATTCTGCAAGTTGGTAATAAGAAATAAATACTAACCAGTCCACTTAGATGATGCTGAGTAGATGGTTTTTGACATGATGTGATCCAATGAAGAGCCGAAGATGAATTTGGTGGGTTAAAATGAATATGCGCTTCGCTAAGTGGAATATTTGAAAATTCATCCTAAAAATAAAATTAAAGAATACTTATTATATGCTATATGTAATATTGTGTTCAAATGTTTATTTTATTAAATACCAGGTAAAAATTACCTCATCATCAGAATCAACAAGGCTTCCCAAATCAAGTTGTGGCACCCTGAAAGAAATAATCTATGCATCCCGTAACTTTTAAAAGAGATATAGTCACAAATCATATGTTACATCTTATATACAAAAATAAACTGAAGCCAATGGTATACTGGCATCTACTCATGATGACAGGCTTTTGTTAAATGTTCAATAATTTTTGAACTGGTTGTTAACACAGCATTACTAAAAAATAAAATTACATAAACATAATTAGGTTATATTAAAAACAAAGGTAATAAATACTCAAAGTCATCACTTCTTAATAATTTTACTGTACTTCACTGTTATCTGTGTTCTAGAGGTTATTTTTATCTATGGTTATCTGTGTGGTAACACAATGGTGAGAATCTCTCTCCAACTCTATGTTCAGTGATGTTACATAGATAGCTTGAAATCAGTCATGGTGGGATTATTTCCACAGAATCTGGCAAGTGCTCCTTTGTTACTGTGTTGATTTTTTGAGACTTAAAAGTGGTGGAGAAAATATTAATAGTGCAGATTAAACTTAAAAGTATATCATGTCTGTAACTGTTACATTGTGAATAACAAAAAAACCTGAAGAAATATGTTTTAGTATTCAAAACTAGTACTTGATTCAGCAAAGAAATCACTCATGTCACTCAACAATAAATGAAAGTGTCAACCAGCATTCATGTTGGAATGACACTAGTTCGTCATTTGAAACCATAAATTGGCTAAAGATATAAGTTCGGCAAAAAACATAGGATGCATTCTGTAAGAGTCAGTTGGCACTAATGAACTTAGAATAAAGAGTTTATATATATTTTACTATTAGTAAATTGCTTGCTAAACACTGCACCCTTTATATCACTAAAGTTCATAATCAAGTTAAAATATACTTATTTATAATTAACAAGTAGAATTTATAATAAACTCATAGACTTTCAGGAACCCAATTAAACATCTACTAGCATTTAATTGACTGCTTTTACAAAGTCAATACCTTGTATTTAATGCCTGCACCTCACTCTAGTCTGTCTAGATGCCCGTACAGGTATCGACTGTTAGAACTACATGAAATTGCTGATACTTGCCCACTGTTCATCTATGAAAATGTCAGTTTTATAGGTTCAGCCTAATAAATTACTAAATTTTAAATTTCTTGCAAGTCTAAAATATTTAAAAGAATGTAAAAATTATATTATTTCAAATCTTAAAGGGCAAAAATGTAAAATATAAAACATAAATTAATGTATTCTATTCTAAAAATAAAAAAATTTTAATAAGACTGATAAAATTGTTATACTCCTCAAGATAAGATTAAAGCACAGATATATCTCCATTAAATTCATTTTGACTACCTCTGGCATAGTAATTTTCAGGCCATCCACATGCATATAAATTTTTCTGTTTTTTACAACCATACTATATATGCAATTTTGCTTTCTTTTTTTACTTGTCAATGTATTATAAATATTTGCCCATTAAACAGCTCAAATGTGAAGGATTGTGACTTACACAGGTAGGCAAGGTTCTGGATTGTCCATGACTTGGAGGTCCACCCTTGCTTTAATTAAAAAATAAAATTATTATGCATATACCCTTTATAGTTTAAAAGATAAGCAATGAGTCAATACAATAAAGCCAATTATAATTTTTGTCAGTTAACTTCATGTAAGAAATATTTGTTTAGCCCCTCCCTACTGTCCTTGAAACACAAAGATAGGATGATAAACAACATAGATAATCCTTGTCCGTATAGCACTCTATCTTCTGGGGAAGACATGCACTCAAACATGGAATAGTGTGAAAAAATATGTGCTATGACAGAGCAGCTCACACATGGTACCCACCCTAGTCAAGGGAAATGAAGAAGTTTTTCAAAACAAAAAAGTAACTTAAAGTGGAACTCTGAAGAATAGGTAGGAGTTGGCCATATGAAGAGAGAAGGGACAAAACTGTTCCAGCCAGGAGGAGTGTGTGCTGCCCTGGCCCACGGTAAGAGCCAGTGGATCACAAGTACTGGTATCAGCTTGGACTTGAGATTGGCATCCCAAGTTGGAGAGGGTCGTGGGAACCCCTAAGGTGTAGCCAGTCCATCAGAAGCACAGGTAAACAACCTGGGCTTGCACCTGACATATGAAGGGTGGGGCCGGTGGTTGCAGTCTTTTAGGACAGAACCCTTAACCTGTGGAACCTGATGCTTTCTCTGGGTAGACGGTGTCAGAATTCAGTTGAACTGAGTTGAACTGAAGGAAGGACACCCAGCCGGTGTCAGAGCATTGCTTGTTGGAGATGGGTGAAAATCCCCTTCCCACACTGCAGTTGGGTGCTCAGAATGCAGAGAGCCCCTGACCCCACAAAGGCATTGCCTTCCCATTATCAATGTCCCACACCAAAGTGGTACATTTTACAGCAGATGAACCTAACTTCTTAGATCATTATCACCTAAAATCCATAGATTACATCAGAGTTCACTCTTGGTGTCATACACTGTAGATTTAGACAAATTTATAATGATACGTATATTATCTTTTTTACTTTTTATTATAAGCTATTTCTATGTTACTCCTTAAAATTATTTTTATGTCTACCTAAGATTCCATATAAAGTTTCTGTCAAATTTATTTAGTATTTTCATGTCTACCTAATATTCCATCTAAAGGTTGTGTCATAATTTATCTAATATTTCTCAATTGCTACATATTTTTCAGTAATTTATTTTTACTATTTAAAAAAAGTACTTCAAGAAATACTTTTTTTCCATTTGGCTTTTTCTATATTTTGGATCATTTCCTTAGAACAAATTTCTAGTAATGGAACTATTTGCATCAAATCCTTTAAAAATTTTTATAGCTCAATAAACATTGCCAGTCTCATTTCCAAACATGTGATACCAGTGTACGATGCACCAACTCTAGTTCTGAGTATTCTCAATATTATGTTTTGCCTCCAATAGAGGCATAAAGATATATCATTATGTTAATTTTCATTCCAGTGATTACCAGCAGGGTTGAACAACTTTTTATAGTCTTCCTCCTAAACATATTTATCAGTTGTTGGTATTTATAATATTTGAAGTATTAAATAACACTTTTTTTAAAGTTATGTATCATTTCTCAGTTCTAATTCTAGCTTTTAGAGCACTCCAGAAATGGTAGCTGATAACTACAATATTGATATTTTGCTGGTAAACTCTAAGAGACAGTAACCTAGATATCTAGGATGACTTTTAATTAGGGAAGAAGAGTTCTAAGATAAACATAAACTTGCTCCCGGACTCCACCACTAGCTGGATCTTCCTAGTAGAACACCTAAGGCATTATGATTTAAAGGAAGATATTTGGGCAGAAAGAGGTAATTACAGAAATCCTGTTTTTAAAAATTTAAACCTTGAATTTTCCTAACAATCATGGCAACAGTTGAAGCCTCCATAATATAACTAAACAATCACTGGGAAAAGCTAAAATATTGTATTTGGTATTTTAACTAGGCAGAAGGCTGCTCTGATCCAAATTCTCACATAATTCAGATTTATTGTGAACCATAAGAACCTCAAATCACTAACTCATTCACATAAGGGAGATTGCTGAACGCAGAGTAAGAGCACAGATCTTGATGTCAGAACTGGAGTTCAAAATCCTGACAAGTCACTTAATCTCTAGGAGTCTCAGTTTTTCCCTATCTAAAAGCAGGTTAATATTATACTTACCGCAAAGGTCTGTTGGAAGAATTAAGTGATATAAGTTATTGAAACATTTATCATGGTGACTGACCAACAGCAGGCATTCAATATTTGGAACAGTAAGAATAGCAAGGGAATATACTTCACCTTTATGTATTTCTAAACTAAAATTTATATTTACCCAGTTCTGTAGTAAATACAGGGACAAGGTAGCTTTAAACTTAACACTTAACTTAATCAATGACATGTACAACAGTGATATTATAATGGTTGAGAAGAACACAAGTCCTAATAATAGACGCCCAGATTCTCCTACTACCTAACACAAAATATATATTGATATTTTCTTCTTTCTACTCTTTTTATATCTTCTGCAGACATACATAATTTTTAAAGTAATAAGAAAACAATAAGTTAATTTTTAAAAATAAAACAAATTCAGGCAGTGACCAACTTTCAGGTAGTGATTATCTTCAGTTTTGGTATTCAGTTCTTCAAATCTAAGAAATATTGATCCTTAACATTTACTAGTACAAATAGTCATAAAAACATGAAGAAAGGAGTCAGCAATTATTTAATGAGTTATCCTATAAGAGGAAAATTATATAGCATACGTATCTGCAGGGGCTTCTTTCTTCCAGAGAATGGCTGAATTTGACCCACAGGAGAAGCAGCAACTCCTTTAACCTCTAAATCCATTCAAATTCACATATTGATCATGCTGTAGACTTTGAAAAAGATAAAATAAATATGATAATTCTCACTCTAATTTTAAATATGCCATACAAATTGCATAATACTACCATATAGGAAGAAATCATGTGGTTAATCACTTTTTTCACCAAAGTCAACTTTTTGTGGGGAAAAAGTAGTCTGAATAATGCCCCCACCCCTCACGCCCTGCTCTAATAAAAGTGTCCATATCCTAATCATGTTACTGTACAGGACAAAAAGGCCTTTTCAGATGTAATTGAATTAAGGTCCTTGAGATGTGGATATAGATTATCCTGGATTATCTGGTGGGCCCAGTATAATCACCAGCGTCCACATACAAGGGAGGCAGGATGCTAAGAGTGAGAAAGATGTAAGGATGGAAGCACAGGTCAGAGAGGGGCAAAGATGCTACAGAGCGGGCTTTGAAAATAGAGAAAAAGGTCATGAGCAGTTTCCAGAAGCTGGAAGAGGCACAGAATGGATTCATCCCTGGAGCCTTCAGAAGGAACCGGCCCTACTGACATCTTGATTTTAGCCCTGTAGGGATCATTTTGTACTTCTAACCTCTAGAACTATAAAATAATGAATTTGTGTTATTTAAACCACTAAGTTTGTGGTAGTTTTTTTACAGCAGCAATAGGAAGCTAGTGCATGTAACTCTTCTCTACCACAAAGTGATAGTAATTTATTTTCTTTACTCTTTTCCTAAACTTGTGGGACTTTTGACTTTGCCAGAGTAGGCTGATGAAAATATTTTTAGCAAATAGTATCCTTTATCTAATACAAATGATAAAATGGAATGAATGGTCCAGTTAGTAATTATGAGGTGATAGGTAAAAGTGCTTGCAAGAAAATGTTGAAAATAATCAACTTGCAAAGAAAAATACAAAATCACAGCAGCATCTCAGTCATCTAAATGGTGTATATTTTACTCTTCAACCTTGTATTACCAAGGGTACATCTGTTTTAAATGATTTATTCATACTTTCCTTTCCTTACTTTTTATTAAAGTATGGTAGATATACAATATTATATTGGTTTCAGGTGTACTCGGCATATAATGTGACTTAACAATTGTGTATATACCATGAAATACTCACCACGGTTAAGTACAGTTATCACAATACTTTCTTTTTCTATTATTAGACTTGCATTTATTTTAATAATATGTTTTTTAAGGAAAGAGAGTATGGCATAGTACCAGCTAGGAATCAGACAAATACTAAAATTCTCATTTTAAACACTTCCCCATGATGGGTAAGAACTTAATATCTGAGCCAATATTTCTAACATGTAAAACGAGTTTAATGTTAGCACCTTTGTCACCCTTCTGTATCATGTGAGACATGGTTAACATTCAATACAGTGTAGCCATCATCATCATTATTAAAATGTAATTTTATTTTATGCCCAATGAAATCCTCTTCTATAGAGATATCCCAGTTCCTTACTAATTTGCATATATGATTCCCTTCACCCCATTTCCAAAGCTCCCCCTCCACTAAAAGCTTCATATCCTAAGTCTAGAATTCTGTAAAAGTCAGGTAACTACATTGTTTACCAACGAACAGAAGACACATTCTGAAAACATCACAAATCGTTTAATTTGGAGGTGCTCCTATAGTGCCAGCAGATGGATTTCTTTTCAGAGCTATCTTCCGCAAAGAAGCAATTTTTTTTAAGTTGTTATTGATTTGTTGTGGGGAAAGGGGGTTGTTTGCTCTCAATCACAGCACAGAAGCTGCAGTATTCCTGGGGCAATTAATGGGAAGAAACCCCAGCTGAGACAGGGATGCTGAGTAATCAGCTAAGTGATTTTTCTCCACACATTAGCCTTATTTATACTCCACACAATGATTTATATCTTAAAAACTACGATAGCCACTTCAAATCACTGTAGATCACTATAATTCCTTCTCACATAATAAAAACAACACAAATGAACCCTCCAATTTCTAGGTCCTCCCAGCCCTGTACAGGCATGAGGGGCATCACTTTTCCCTACAAGTAGCTCTGTCATCTCCCTTCATAAACTGTCAAGACCACAAAGTTTGGTATCTCATGCTCTTAATACAGCAGATAGAGGCATACCGTGGAGACACTGGGGCTTTGGTCCCGGACCACTGCAATAAATTGTCACAATAAAGCGGGTCAATTTTCATAAATTTGATTAAAATGTAGAAAGTATAAATAAAAATTTAATGAATATTGGTTCAATAAGAGGATTCAGTCCGTCCAGATGGGTTATTTCAGAGCTCTGCCTATCTGGGATTAAGGGACGGAAGTGGGGCACAAGGTTCAGCCAAGCTGCCTAACCCGACAAGCTGGGTAAAGACCAGGTCCCTCGGGGAGGGCGGGAAAAGGTCTAAACTGGAGCGATCTCACCCACCGCCCTCCTGAGACCCCTGCGGAAAGGACGGGCGGGAGGGGCCCAGCCTCGGGCCAGGCGCCGCCGCCCCACCGCGTCCGCAGGTTGCCTGGCAACAGGCGCCCGGGGGCCGGGCCTCCAGACCCTCCTGCGCTTCCAGGGACCCGGCCGTCCTCCCGAGCCCCTCGTTCCCCCCGTGCCCTGTGGGCCGTGTGCGCCGTTGCTCCTCGTGCCCTGCGCCCCCTGCGGCCGCCCCGCCGCCCCGCGGAGGAGCTCACCGAAACCCCGGAGGCGATGAAATGTCTGTGACGCTCCCCCAGGCCGCCTCCGGAGACCAGCCCCAGCGCTTCTGCATCCTGGCGGGGAGGCGGAGCGGACTCAACGCGTCTCATCGCTGCGCAGGGAGAGAACCAAAGCCGGGCCCGGATCCACGGCGCTCTTGTGCAATTCTTCAATCAAGTAAATTCTATTTAATATTTTATAGAGCATATCCTGGGCATTCAGCTCCTGGCTGATGTTTTGAAGTGGGAAAAATTTTACGCATATGCTGTAATGCCCATTCTCAAGGAACTTGCAATTATTTTAAAAGATTGCAGCATAGTATTATAGACAGATTTTGATATGACTCTAAATGTGCACATACAAACATATACATATATATGATCATATAATTATATATATAGCTATAGATATAGATTATAAATTAAAATATTGATATAGTGGAACAAAAACAGGCCTATCAATAAGGAAGTGTCCATTTTATTCTTCGTTTTATTCCTCACAGTGTCTTTGGGCATCAACTCCTCATCAATAAAAGGAAAGATTTGATTTGAGATGATTTCTTAAGTTCCATGCCACTCTAATATGGTGTAACTTTCCTCATTTACATAGCTAAGTGTCAGATGCGGGTTAGAAATAAGATCTGAAGTCTAATCCAGTTCTCTTCCCACAAAACCAAGTGTCTTTTCAAAATTAGCTTCCATTAAAATTTATGTATCTGAGTTTTCAGGTTGGAGCCAGTTTTGGAGTAAAAATACAAACACATTTTTAAAGTATAAAAAACGTGAAGTCAGTGGACAGAAGGTAATCACTCCTAGTTGTTCTTCCTTGTATTCCATAAAATTCACCAATCCATTACACCCTCACAGACACAAAAGCAAAAATTAACTGAAAAAAAAGGAAACAAAAAACTAAACTTCAACTTATTTTTGGTATCATTAATATACAATTACATGAGCAACATGTGGTTACTAGATTCCTCGCATTATCAAGTCCCCATACCCCATTACAGTCACTGTCCATCAGCGTAGTAAGATGCTATAGAGTCACTACTTGTCTTCTCTGAGTTATACTGACTTCCCCATGCCCCCCTCGACTACGTTATGTGTGCTAATCATAATACCCCTTATTCCCCTTCTCCCTCACTTCCCACCCATCCTCCCCAGTCCCTTTCCCTTTGGTAACTTACTCCATTCTTGGCTTCTGTGAGTCTGCTGCTGTTTTGTTCCTTCAGTTTTTTTTTTTTTCTTATACTCCACAGATGAGTGAAATCATTTGATACTTGTCTTTCTACACCTGGCTTATTTCACTGAGCATAATACCTTCTAGCTCCATCCATGTTGTTGCAAATGGTAGGACTTATTTTCTTCTTATGGCCGAATAATATTCCATTGTGTATATGTACCACCTCTTCTTTATCCATTCATCTACTGATGGACACTTAGCTTGCTTCCATTTCTTGCGTATTGTAATAGTGCTATGATAAACATAGGGGTGCATATGTCTTTTTCAAGCTTGGTTCCTGCATTCTTAGGATAAATTCCTAGGAGTGGAATTCCTGGGTCAAAAGTATTTCTATTTTGAGTTTTTTGAGGAACCTCCATGTGTTTTCCACAATGGTTGAAGTAATTTACATTCCCACCAGCAGTGTAGGAGGGTTCCCCTTTCTCCACATCCTCTCCAGCATTTGTTGCTGTTTGTCTTTTGGATGGTGGATATCCTAACTGGTGTGAGGTGATATCTCATTGTGGTTTTAATTTGCATTTCTCTGATGATTAGCGATGTGGAGCATCTTTTCATGTGCCTGTTGGCCATCTGAATTTCTTCTTTGGAGAAGTGTCTGTACAGATCCTCTGCCCATTTTTTAATTGGATTACTTGCTTTTTGTTTGTTGAGGTGCGTGAACTCTTTGTGTATTTTGAATGTCAACCCCCTATTAGATATCTCATTAATGAATATATTCTCCCATACTGTAGGGATGTCTTTTTGTTCTACTGATAGTGTCCTTTGCTATACAGAAAATTTTTAGTTTGATATAGTCCCACTTGTTCAATTTGCTTTTGTTTCCCTTGCCTGGAGAGATATGTTCATGAAGAAGTTGCTCATGTTTATGACCAAGAGATTTTACCTATTTTTTTCTAAGAGTTTTATGGTTTGATAACTTACATTCAGGTCTTTGATCCATTTTGAGTTTACTTTTGTGTAAGGTGTTAGACAATAATCCAGTTTCATCCTCTTACATGTAGCTGTCCAGTTTTGCCAACACCAGCTGTTGAAGAGGCTGTCATTTCCCCATTGTATATTCATGGCTCCTTTATCATATATTAATTGAACATATATGCTTGGGTTAATATCTGGGCTCTCTATTCGGTTACACTGGTCTATGGATCTGTTCTTGTTCCAGTACCAAATTGTCTTGATTACTGTGGCTTTGCAGTAGAGCTTGAAGTTGGGAAGCGAGATTCCCCCCTGCTTTATTTCTTCTTCTCAGGATTGCTTTGGCTATTCAGGTTCTTTTGTGGTTCCATATGAATTTTAGAACTATTTGTTCCAGTTTGTTGAAGAATGCTGTCAGTATTGCATTTATCCTGTAGATTGCTTTTGGCAGGATAGCCATTTTGACAATATTAATTCTTCCTAGCCAAGAGCATGGGATGAATTTCCATTTATTAGTGTCCTCTTGATTTCTCATAAGAGTGTCTTGTAGTTCTCTAGGTATAGGTCTTTCACTTCCTTGGTTAGGTTTATTCCTAGTTATTTTATTCCTTTTGATGCAATTGTGAATGGAATTGTTTTCCTGATTTTTTTTTCTGCTAGTTCATCATTAGTGTATAGGAAGGAAACAGATTTCTATGTATTAATTTTGTATCCTGCTACTTTGCTGAATTCAGATATTAGATCTAGTAGTTTTGGAGTGGATTCTTTAGGGATTGTTATGTACAATATCATGTCATCTGCAAACAGTGACAATTTGGCTTCTTCCTTACCAATCTGGATGCCTTTTATTTCTTTGTGTTGTCTGATTGCCGTGGCTAGGACCTCCAGTACCCTGTTGAATAAGAGCGGGGAGAGTGGGCATCCTTGTCTATTTTTGTGGTGTCATTGCCTGGTTATGGTATTAGAGTGATGCTGGCTCCATAGAATGAGTAGGAAGTATTCCTTCCTCTTCTATTTCTTGGAAAACTTCAAGGAGAATGGGTATTATGTCTTCTCTAAATGTCTGTTAAAATTCAGCTGTGAATCCATCTGGCCTGAGGGTTTTGTTCTTGGCTAGTTTTTGATTACCAATTCAATTTCATTGCGGGTAATTGGTCTGTTTCGATTTTCTGTTTCTTCCTGGGTCAGTCTTGGAAGGTTGTATTTTTCTAGAAAGTTGTCCATTTCTTCTAGGTTATCCAGTTTGTTAGCATATAGATTTTCATAGTATTCTCCAATAATTCTTTGTATTTCTGTGGGGTGTGTCATGTTTTTTCCTTTCTCATTTCTGATTCTGTTTATGTGTGTAGATTTTTCCTTTTTCTTAAGAAGTCTGGTTAGGAGTTTTCTATTTTATTTTCTCAAAGAACCAACTATTTGCTTCATTCATTTTTTTCTATTCTTTTATTCTTCTCAATTTTATTTATTTCTTCTCTGATCTTTATTATGTCCCTCCTTCTGCTGACAATGGGCCTCATTTGTTCTTCTTTTTCCTGTTTCAATAATTGTGAATTTAGACTATTCATTTGGGATTGTTCTTCCTTCTTTAAATAGGCCTGGATTACCATGTACTTTCCTGTTAGAACTGTCTTTGCTGCCTCTCACTGAAGTTGGGGAGTTGTGCTGTTTTTTTCATTTTTCTCCATATATTGCTTGATCTCTGTTTTAATTTGGTCTGTGATCCATTGATTATTTAAGAGCATGTTGTTAAGCCCCCATGTGTTTGTGAGCCTTTTTGTTTTCTTTGTACAATTTATTTCTAGTTTTATACCTTTGTGATCTGAGAAATTGGTTGGTACAATTTCAATCTTTTTGAATTTACTGAGGCTCTTTCTGTGGCCTAGTATGTGGTCTATTCTGGAAAATGTTCCATGTGCATTTGAGAAGAATGTGTATCCTGCTGTTTTTGGGTGGAATGTTATATAGATGTCTGTTAGGTCCATCTGTTCTAATCTTTTGTTCAGTTCCTGTATGTCCTTACTTATTTTCTGTCTGGTTGATCTGTCCTTTGGAGTGAGTGGTGTGTTGAAGTCTCCTAAAGTGAATGCATTACTTTCTATTAACTCCTTTAATTCTGTTAGTATTTGTTTCACATATTTCAGTGCTTTTGTGTTGGGTGCATAGATATTTATAATGGTTATATCCTCTTGTTTGACTGACCCCTTTATCATTACGTAATGTCCTTCTTTATCTCTTGTTACTTTATTTGTTTTGAAGTCTATTTTGTCTGATACGAGTACTGCAACATCTGCTTTTTTCTTCCTATTGTTTGCATGAAATATCTTTTTCCAGTCCCTTCACTTTTAGTCTGTGTGTGTCTTTGGGTTTAAGGTGAGTCTCTTGTAGGCAGCATATAGATGGGTCTCGCTTTTTTATCCATACTATAACTTTGTGTCTTTTGATTAATGCATTCAGTCCATTTACATTTAGGGTGATTATCGATAGATATGTACTTATTGCCATTGCAGGCTTTGGATTCATGGTTACCAAAGGTTCAAGGGCAGCTTCTCTACAATCTAACCATTTAACTTAACTCACTTACTACGCTATTATAAACACAGTCTGATGATTCTTTATTTCTCCCTTCTTTTTCTTCCTCCTCCACTCTTTCTATGTTATGTGTTTTATTCTGTAGCCTTTGTGTTTCCCTTGACTGATTTTGTGGGTAGCTGATTTTATTTTGCATTTAGTTATTATTTGGTTGGTCTACTTTCTTTGCTTTGATTTTTTTTCTCTGTTGAGAGTTTATTTAGCCTTAGGCATACTTCCCCATCTAGAGCAGTCCCTTTAAAATACACTGTGGTAATGGTTTGTGGGAGGTAAAGTCCCTCGACTTTTGCTTATTTGGGAATTTTTTAATCCCTCCTTCAAATTTAAATGATAATCTTGCTGAGTAGAGTATTCTTGGTTCGAGGCCCTTCTGTTTCATTGCATTAAATATGTCATGCCATTCCCTTCTGGCCTGTAGGGTTTCTGCTGAGAAGTCTGATGATAGCCTGATGGGTTTTCCTTGGTAGGTGATTTTTTTCTCTCTGTGGCTGCTTTAGTACTCTGTCCTTGTCTTTGATTTTTGCCCTTTTAATTATTATATGTCTTGGTGTTGTCCTCCTTGGGTCCCTTGTGTTGGGTGATCTGTGGACTTCCATGGTCTGAGAGACTATTTCCTTCCCCATATTGGGGCAATTTTCAGCAATTATTTCTTCAAAGACACTTTCTATCCCTTTTTCTCTCTCTTCTTCTTCTGGTACACCTATAATGTGAATATTGTTCCGTTTGGAATGGTCACACAGTTCTTTTAATATTCTTTCATTCTAGAGATCCTTTTATCTCTCTCTGCCTCAGCTTCTCTGTATTCCTGTTCTCTGATTTCTATTCCATTAACAGTCTCTTGAACCTCATCCAGTCTGCTCTTAAATCCTTTCAATGTTTGTTTCATTTCTGTTATTGCTCTCCTGAATTCATCCTTTAGCTCTTGAATATTTCTCTGTAGCTCCATCAGCATGCTTATGACTTTTATTTTGAATTCTTTTTCAGGAAGATTGGTGATTTCAGTCTTACCAAGCCCTCTCTCTGATGTTTGGGGAATTTTGGACTGAACATGAGTCTTCTGCCTTTTCATGTCAGTGGGAGTGGTTGCTGGTGAGTGGCCCATATGTCAGCTGGGAGAACAAAGTCCCTTCCTGCTTGCCATTCACCTTGCCTGTCTCCGCTGCCTGTGCTGATTAACTGCCTGTAGGGAGCAGCCTCTGAGTTACTCCCGTTAGCTTCCATGTGCGGGGCGGCCTTTGAGATGGCCTAGTGCAATAGCGAGTGTTGCAGGCCAGCAGTGCATGTTCTGCCGCAAGAGCAAACCCCTTTGTGCCTCCCGGTGTCCATGCCCGTCTCTGCTGTCTGTGCCAGTCAACCACGCACCAGGAGCAGCCTCTGGGTTAATGCCCTGAGCTGCTGTGGGTGTGGAAGCCCTCAGCAGGGCCTAGGGCACTGGCGGGGTTCACAGGTGAGAGGCATGTGTTATTCCACAAAAACAGAGCCCCTCTGTACTTCTAGAACTCTGCACTAGTTTCCACTGTCTGTGCCAGTCAATCCTGTGCAGGGAGCAGCCTTTGGGTCTGGTCCGGTTAGCCGTGCACAGGGAGAATCCTCTGTGTTAAGCTGTGTAGTTGCTGTGGGTGGTGCTGTTCCCTGGCTGTTCCACAGCAGTGGCAGGTCAGCTGGTTTGCTTGCAGTGCCGGCTGGGGGGGAAGGAATGGCAGGTTGCTTATTGCTGTGAGCGGGTTTGGAGCTGTGCTGCCACCCAGGGGTCAGGTCGCCTGAAGTTCCTTAAGGTTCCCAGCCTTCTGGGCTGACTGTGCCAGGATGATTTTGTCCACCTGTTAAACCCTTATCCCTTTAAGACTTTTAAAGCACCTGCTTTTCTTTTGTCCCAGGGCAGCCTGCTGTGGGAACCTGTTCGTAGTCTTGGTCTCGGATTTTGCTCTTCCACTCCTCTAATATCCACCACACCATGCGATGTGTGTGTGTGCTCCTGGTGCAGATCACCAGGGCTGGGTATTTAGCAGTCCTGTGCTTCCACTCCCTCCCCACTCTGATTCCTTTCCTCCCGCCGGTGAGCTGGGGTGGGGGAGTGCTCGGGACCCCCTGGGTCACTGCTTTGTATTTTACCCTTTTCCGTGAGATGTTGGGTTCTTGCAGATGTAGCCTGGCTTATGCACTGTATCTTCTGGTCACTCCTTTAGGAATAGTTGTATTTGCTGTATTTTCAAAATATATATCGTTTAAAGAGGAGGTTTCCGCCACCCTACTCATGCCACCATCTTGAGAATCCTAAACTTCAACTTTTAAAAAGTTATCAAAGAACTTAAAAAATCCTAGTCAGAACTAATCTTGCCCATTCCAGAAATAGATATTCAATAAAATAGCATTAGGTATATCTTTATCTATTCCTGGCAGTTAAGCTTAATATATGTAAATTGCTTCAGTATTTCTGGATATAGGTCTTGAAGCCATTTAGGAACATGGTCTAAAAAACACATTTATATAATCTAGATATTGTGTTAAAACATCTATTACAAAAGCAACAATTTTGGGTTTTGTTGATTATATAAATTGTACTTTTTTGTCAATTTTTAAAACAATTCATTACTAAATTTCTATTAGAGCCAATTAATTTCTTAAAAACACAAACTGTGTTAGTCATATATTAACCTATATAACTTGAAGATCCAAAATACTTTGCATTTGAAGCTCAACAAACATCCATTGCACACCTACCTGCAAATATATCCAATGTTAAAAAAAGTAAAGTATATAAGCCAACCCAGCACTGCATTTTAAATAATTGAGTCCAAAATATTGAGCTATTATTTATCTAGAATATTACTTATTAGAATGTTTATATGTATAAATACAAAATATGTATTTATTACATAGTATGCATATGAACAATGAGATGTAGTTTCTGAAGAAGCTAACATTTTTATGCAACATTATTAGAAAGTTAAATAGTGCTTCATTAATTCATTCTACAAATATTTGTTGAGGGCATAAGGGTTCAGTATTTTCTGTAGGTGCTGCAGATAAACAGCAATGAAGTCAATAATTTAGTGAAGGTTATAATGTAATAGAGGCTACAAGTATAACATAAGTAGTATAATGTCAGGAAGCAATTAATGTGATAAAGAAAAACATAATCAGTTTACAGGATAGACACTGACAGGTGAGAGATGTTGTGTGATCAGAGGAGAGATCCTTCCTGATATACACTGAATCCTCCTTCACTGAGGCAAATTCTGTAGGCAAAGGAAATTCAAGTGCAAAAGGCCTGAGGATGGAGCATCTTTGTCAAGTTGATGGATGTGGCTGAAGCACATGGAGCCAGGGAAGAATATAGAATAGAGCCCAGAGATTAGCCATAGTCAGAGTATGTAGTGCCTTACAGGCCATACCTAGGGCTTCAGATTTTATGAGTGTGATAGGAAATCATAGAGGGTTTTTGAAAGAGGAGGACTGTGCTTTTGTGATTTGTAACAGAAATAAATATTTGGTCTTCTCTCATTTCTGACACAGTGCTCCCAAAACCCTTGGAATTTCCTAAGTGTAATGAGAGTAATAAAGGTGTCTTTTGCTATATTAATGAGGCAACCTTTGGAAAGCACCTAAGGATGGGGGCTGGTTGCCAATGGAGCCAACCTTGTGATCACAGAGCTGTAACTTTCAGTCCCACCTCCTGATATATGGAGAGGGGTGAGGGACTGGAGCTTGAGTTAATCACCAACAGATAATTACTTAATTCTATAAATTGAAGCTTCCTAGAAAACTAAAATAATGGGGTTCAGAAAGTTTCTGGGTTGGTGAATACATGAAGATTCAAGGTAAGAGGTGCACCTGGAGAGAGCGTAGAATATCTGTATCCTTCCCCCATACCTTTCCATACGCATCTCTTCTATCTGGCTGTTCCTGAGTTATGTCCTTTTATAATAAACTAGTGACCTAGTAATTCAGTTGCATCTCTGAGTTCTGTGAGCTATTCTATCAAATTAATCAAACCTAAGAAGGTGTCATGGGAACTTCTGATTCTTAGCCAGTTGGCCAGGGGCACAAGTAACAACCTGGGATTTCTTATAAGACTGAACCCTTAACCTGTGGAATCACTACCTCCATGTAGATAGTGTCAGAATTGGGTTGAATTCTTGAGGCACCCTTCTGGTGTATGAGAATTGTTTGTTGGTGTGTAGGGTTACCCTCAACACACACATTGAAATTGGGTCCAGGTACTCAAAAGAGGGGCTTATGTTTTAAAAGAAATGATGTGGCTGTTCTGTGGAAAATACATTTTTCATTTGTTGGTGACTCTAACAAGGGTGTTGGCTGTCCACAGAATGGGAAGAAGTGTTTAGATTCAGGATTATTTTAGAAGTAGAGCTAACAGCATTTGTAAATTAATTGAATGTGTTGTGTGAGGGAAAAGAAGCAAATGAAAGCATTAAGATAGGCACATGAAGTGTTTGGAAGAGTAAGAGGGTAGGATGGTTAAATTTATGTGTCAATGGTGGACAATAGTGACAAGTTGTTTGGTCAGACACCTGTCTACATGTTTCATGAGGACAGTTTTTGAATGTGATTAATATTTAAGTCAATAGACTTTGAGTACAGCAGATTATTTTCCATAGTGTGGGTGTGCCTCATCCAGTCAGCTGAAGACGTTAAGAGCAAAAGCTAAAGTTTCCCAAAGAAGACATTATTCTACCTCCAGAGCGCAGCATAGAATTTCTCTCTGAGTTTCTAGCTTCAAACTCAAACTACCACATCTGCTCTTACCTGGATATCCAGCCTGTCGGGTTGCTCTACAGACTTTGGGCTTGTCAGCACTGCCAAATGCATAAGCCAATTTTTTAAAAATCTGTATGTGTGTATGTGTATATGTAAGATGAAGTATGTTCTATTGATTCTGTTTCTCAGGATAACCCTGACTCTAATAAGGAGGAAAAGGAAAAATAAATAAGAAATAGAACCAAGAAGTGCTTTTTAAAAAAATGAAGTATAGCTGATATAAAATATTTTATTGGTTTCAAGTATACAACACAGTGATTCAACAGTTACACATATTATTAATTTCTCACCCCAACTAGTGTAGTCTCTATGTGTCAACATAGAAAGATGTTACAGAGCCAATGGTTATATTCTCCATGATGTACTTCCATTTCCATGACCAACTTATACTATGATTGACCAACTTACATTATATTATGATTATGCCTCTTTATCCCCCTCACCCTCCCCACATATGTCCAGAAAAGAATTTCTCATGCTTATGTTCAAGAGATTTTTGCCTATGTTTTCTTCGAAGAGTTTTACAGTTTCAGGTCTTATATCTAGTTTTTTAGTCCATTTTGAGTTTACTTTTGTGTATGAAGTTAGACAGTATTCAGTTTCATTCTCTTGCATGTAGCTGTCCAGTTTTCCCAACACCATTTATTGAAGAGACCGTCTTTTCCCCATTATATATTCATAGATCCTTTGTCATATATTAATTGACCATATATGTATGGGTTTATTTCTAGGCTCCCTATTCTGTTCCGTTGATCTATGGGTTGGTCTGTTCTTGTGCCAGTACCATACTGTTTTGATTACTGTAGCTTTGTAGTATAGCAGGATGGCCATTTTGACGATATTAATTCTTCTTATCCATGAGTATGGATAGATATCCATTTATTTGTGTCTTCTCTAATTTCTCTCATCAGTGCCTTACAGTTTTCAGAGTACAGGTTTTCACATACTTGGTTAGGTTTATTCCTAGGTTTTTTATTCTTTTTGATGCAATTGTAAATGGAACTACTTTCCTGATTTCTCTTTCTGCTGCTTAGTTGTTAGCATATAGGAATGCAACATATTTCTGTATATTGATTTGTGCCCTGAAACTTTGCTGAATCCAGTTATTAGTTCTAATAGTTTTTGGTGGAGTCTTTAGGGTTTTCTGTATATAGTATCACGTCATCTGTAAATAGTGACAGTTTTACTTCTTCCTTACCAATTTGGATGCCTTTTATCTCTTTATCTTGTCTGATTGCCATGACTAGGATTTCCAGTACTATCTTGAATAAAATTGGTGAGAGTGGGCATCTTTGCCTTGCTTCTGATCTTAGAGGAAAGCTTTTAGCTTTTCAACATTGAGTATGATAGCTGTGTGTTTGTCATCTATGGCCTTTATTATGTTGAGGCATGTTCCCTCTATGCACATTTTGTTGACAGTTTTTATCATGAATTGATGTTGTGTTTTGTTAAATGTTTTTTCAGTATCTATTGAGAAGATCATGTGGTTTTCATCCTTTTTGTTAATGTGGTGTATAACATTGACTGATTTATGAATATTGTACATTTTGCATTCCTGGAATAAATCCCAGTTGGTCATAATGGATGATCCCTTTGATGTATTTTTGAATTCAGTTTGCTAATATTTTGTTGAGGATTTTTGCATTTATGTTCATCAGGGAATATTGGTCTATAGTTTTCTTTTTTTTTTGTAGTGTCTTTGGTTTTGGTATTAGAATGATTTTGGTAGTGACTTCCGGGAAGATGGCGGTGTGAGCAGGGCGGCAGAAATCTCCTCCCAACACTATATTTATCTACGAAAACACAGAAAATACATCTATTCCTAAAAGAGAGACGAGAATACACAGGAAAGCGCACAGAGTGCAGCTACACCCGAGAGGACTCGGCACCCCAAGAGGCGGGTAAGATACGGAGCCGCGACCCGGCAGGACCTGAGCCCTCCCCCACCCCAGCGCACCGGCGGGAGGAGAGGATTCAGAGCCGGGAGGGAGTGGAAGTGCACCCTGCGAAGTAGCCAGCCCCGGTGATCTGCACGGGGAGCACTGACCCACATTGCGCAGTGCAGTGGAGATTGGAGAGACAGAGCGGCAGGATCTGAGTGGGGAACATGCCAGAGTGCTTGCAGCTGGCTCCAGGGAAGGAAAAAAAAAAAGCGCACGCTTTCTTCAGCGGTCTTAAAGAGACAGGAGCCCAGCGGAGGAGCTGGATTGCCCCAGCACACTCAGCCCAGCAGGCTGGGAGTCCTGGGGAGTTTCAGATGCCTTAGCTGGCGACTGAGGAAGCGTAGCCATACTTAACACTTCTCACTGAGATCAACAGCCTCCTATTCATTCCCACCCCTGCCAGAGCGATAAAGGGCCCTGCAGAGCGGCGCAGTCACAGCTGTGGAATAGTGGGGCAATAGCGCCACCTACAGCATTCCCACAGAATCTACGTCCGGTGGGCATTTTTTTTGTTTTTTTTTGTTTTGTTTTGTTTTTGTTTTTTCTTTTCTTTTCTTTCTTTTTTTCTTTCTTTCTTTCTTTTTTTTCTTTTATTTTTCTTTTTTTTCCTTCTCTTTTTAAAGTCTTAAAGAGCCCAGCTGACATACGTGGCAACTATCAGCGACTAATTATATAGCCATGAAAAGACAGAGGAATATGGTTCAGACCAAAATCAACCAGACAACCCCAGAGAGGGAGTCGGAAGGGATAGAAATGCACAGCCTCCCTGAAAAAGAATTCAGAATAAAAGTCATAACCATGCTGATGGACCTACAGAGAAATGTGCAAGAGCTGAGGGAGGAAGTGAGGGAACTGAGGAAAGACAATACAGAAATCAGACAAGCGATCGACGGGCTTAACAGCAGAATGGATGAGATGCAAGAGACTGTTAATGGAATAGAAAACAGAGAACAGGAGTACAGAGCAGCTGAGGCAGAGAGAGATAAAAGGATTTCTAGGAATGAAAGAATATTAAGAGAACTGTTTGACCAATCCAAACGAAACAATATTCGCATTATAGGAGTACCAGAGGAAGAAGAGAGAGAAAAAGGGATAGAAAGTGTCTTTGAAGAAATAATTGCTGAAAACCACCCAAGCTGGGGAAGGAAGTAGTCTCGCAGTCCACCGAAGCTCATAGATCTCCCAACACAAGGGACCCAAGGAAGACAACACCAAGACACATAATAATTAAGATGGCAAAGATCAAAGATAAAGACAGGGTATTAAAGGCAGCTAGAGAGAAAAAAGATCACCTACAAAGGAAAACCCATCAGACTATCATCAGACTTCTCAACAGAAACCTTACAGGCCAGAAGAGAATGGCATGATATATTTAACATTATGAAACAGAAGGGCCTCGAACCAAGAATATTGTATCCAGCACGATTATCATTTCAATATGACGGAGGGATTAAACAATTTCCAGATAAACGAAAGTTGAGAGAGTTTGCTTCTCATAAACCACCACTACAGGATAAAAAGATGTCACCAGAGGAAAAAAAATCATAGCAAAGAAAGCAGACCATCCAAATACTAACTAAAGGCAAAGAATAAAACACCTATTATAGAAAGAATGGAGGAGGAGGAATAAGAAGGGAGAGAAATAAAGAAACATCAGACTGTGTTTACAATAACTTAACAAGAAAGTTAAGTTAGATTGTTAGATAGTAAAGAAGCAACCCTTGAACCCTTGGTAACCATGAATCTAAAGCCAGCAATGGCAATAAGTACATACCTATCAATAATCACCCTAAATGTAAATGGACTGAATGCACCAATCAAAAGACACAGAGTAACAGAATGGATAAAAAAGCAAGACCCATCTATATGCTGCCTACAAGAAACTCACCTCAAATCCAAAGATATACACAGACTAAAAGTGAAGGGATGGAAAAAGATATTTCATGCAAACAACAAAGAGAAAAAAGCAGGTATTGCAGTACTTGTATCAGACAAAATAGACTTCAAAACGAAGAAAGTAGCAAGAGATAAAGAAGGACATTACATAATGATAAAGGGGTCAGTCCAACAAGAAGATATAACCATTATAAATATATATGCACCCAACACAGGAGCGCCAGCATATGTGAGACAAATACTAACAGAATTAAAGGAGGAAATAGACAGCAATGCATTCATCTTAGGAGACTTCAACACACCACTCACTCCAGAGGACAGATCAACCAGACAGAAAATAAGTAAAGACACAGAGGCACTGAACAACACACTAGAACAGATGGACCTAACAGACATCTACAGAACTCTACACCCAAAAGCAACAGGATACACATTCTTCTCAAGTGCACATGGAACATTTTCCAGAATAGACCACATACTAGCCACAAAAAGAACCTCAGTAATTTCAAAAATATTGAAATCCTACCAACCAACTTCTCAGATCACCAAGGTATAAAACTAGAAATAAATTTTAGAAAGAAATCAAAAAGGCTCACAAATACATGGAGACTTAACAACACTCTCCTAATTAAACGGGTTAACGACAAAATCAAAACAGAAATCAAAGAATATATGGACACTAATGACAACAACAACACAAAGCCACAACTTCTGTGGGATGCAGCAAAGGCAGTTCTAAGAGGAAAGTATATTGCAATCCAGGCCTATTTAAAGAAGGAAGAACATTCCCAAATGAATAGTCTAAAGACACAATTACTGAAATTGGAAAAAGAAGAACAAATGAGGCCCAAAGTCACCAGAAGGAGGGACATAATAAAGATTAGAGAAGAAATAAATAAAATTGAGAAGAATAAAACAATAGAAAAATCAATAAAACCAAGGGCTCATTCTTTGAAAAAATAAACAAAATAGATAAACCCCTAGCCAGACTCATTAAGAGAAAAAGAGAATCTACACACATAAACACAATCAGAAATGAGAAAGGAAAAATCACGACGGACCCCACAGAAATACAAAGAATCATAAGAGAATATTATGAGAATCTATATGCTAACAAGCTGGAAAACATAGAAGAAATGGACAACTTCTTAGAAAAATACAACCTTCCAAGACTGACCAAGCAAGAAACAGAAAAACTAAACAGACCAATCACCAGCGATGAAATCGAATTGGTAATCAAAAAACTACCCAAGAACAAAACCCCTGGGCCTGATGGATTCACCTCTGAATTCTACCAGACATATAGAGAAGAAATAACACCCATTCTCCTTAAAGTTTTCCAAAAAATCGAAGAGGAGGGAATACTTCCAAACTCATTCTATGAAGCCAGCATCACTCTAATACCAAAACCGGGCAAAGACCTCACCAAAAAAGAAAATTACAGACCAATATCCCTGATGAACGTAGATGCAAAAATACTCAACAAAATATTAGCAAACCGAATTCAAAAATACATCAAGAGGATCATACACCATGATCAAGTGGGATTCATCCCAGGGATGCAAGGATGGTACAACATTCGAAAATCCATCAACATCATCCACCACATCAACAAAAAGAAGAACAAAAACCACATGATCATCTCCATAGATGCTGAAAAAGCATTTGACAAAATTCAGCATCCATTCCTGATTAAAACTCTCAACAAAATGGGTATAGAGGCAAGTACCTCAACATCATAAAGGCTATATATGATAAACCCACAGCTAACATCATACTTAACAGGCGAGACGCTGAAAGCTTTTCATCTAAGATCGGGAACAAGACAGGGATGCCCACTCTCTCCACTGTTATTCAACATAGTACTGGAGGTCCTAGCCACAGCAATCAGACAAAACAAAGGCATACAAGGCATCCAGATTGGTAAAGAAGAAGTCAAATTGTCGCTATTTGCAGATGACATGATACTGTACATAAAAAACCCTAAAGACTCCATTCCAAAACTACTAGAACTAATATCTGAATTCAGCAAAGTTGCAGGATACAAAATTAACACACAGAAATCTGTTGCTTTCCTATACACTAATGATGAACTAACAGAAAGAGAAATCAGAAAAACAATTCCATTCACAATTGCATCAAAAAGAATAAAATACCTATGAATAAACCTAAGGAAGGAAGTGAAAGACCTGTACTCTGAAAACTACAAGACACTCCTACGAGAAATTAAAGAGGACAGTAACAAATGGAAATGCATCCCATGCTCGTGGCTAGGAAGAATAAATATTGTCAAAATGGCTATACTACCTAAAGCAATCTACAGATTCAATGCAATCCCTATCAAACTACCAACAGCTTTCTTCAATGAACTGGAACAAATAATTCTAAAATTCATATGGAACCACGAAAGACCCCGAATAGCCAAATCAATCCTGAGAAGGAGGAATAAAACAGGGGGAATTACACTCCCTGACTTCAAGCTCTACCACAAAGCCACAGTAATCAAGCTAATTTGGTATTGGCACAAAAAGAGACCCACAGACCAGTGGATCAGAATAGAAATTCCAAACATTAACCCCCATATACAGTCAATTAATATTTGATAAAAGTGCCTTGGATATACAATGGGGAGATGACAGCCTCTTCAGCAGCTGGTGTTGGAAAAACTGGACAGCTACATGTAATAGAGTGAAACTGGACTACTGTCCAGCCCCATACACAAAAGTAAACTCAAGGTGGATCAAAGACTTGAATGTAAGTCATGAAACCATAAAACTCTTAGAAAAAAAACATAGGCAAAAATCTCTTGGACATAAACATGAGCAACTTCTTCATGAACATATCTCCCCAGGCAAGGGAAACAAAAGCAAAAATGAACAAGTGGGACTATATCAAGCTGAAAAGCTTCTGTACAGCAAAGGACACCATCAGAACAAAAAGACATCCTACAGTATGGGAGAATATATTCATAAAAAACGTATCTGATAAAGGGTTGACATCCAAAATATATAAAGAACTCATGCACCTTAACAAACAGAAAGCAAATAATCCAATTAAGAAATGGGCAGAGGACATGAATAGACACTTCTCCAAAGAAGAAATTCAGATGGCCAACAGGCACATGAAAAGATGCTCCACATTGCTAATCATCAGAGAAATGCAGATTAAAACCACAATGAGATATCACCTCACACCAGTGAGGATGGCCAACATCCAAAACACAAACAACAACAAATGTTGGCGAGGATGTGGAGAAAAGGGAACCCTCCTACACTGCTGGTGGGACTGCAAATTGGTTCAACCATTGTGGAAAGCAGTATGGAGGTTCCTCAAAAAACTCAAAATAAAAATACCATTTGACCCAGGAATTCCACTCCTAGGAATTTACCCTAAGAATGCAGCAGCCCAATTTGAAAAGGACAGATGCACCCCTATGTTTATTGCAGCACTATTTACAATAGCCAAGAAATGGAAGCAACCTAAGTGTCCATCAGTAGATGAATGGATAAAGAAGATGTGGTACATATACACAATGGAATATTATTCAGCCATAAGAAGAAAACAAATCCTACCATTTGCAACAACATGGATGGAGCTAGAGGGTATTATGCTCAGTGAAATAAGCCAAGCCGAAAAAGACAATTATCAAATGATTTCACTCATATGCGGAGTATAAGAACAAAGAAAAAATACTGAAGGAACAAAACAGCAGCAGACTCACAGAACCCAAGAACGGACTAATAGTTACCAAAGGGAAAGGTACTGGGGAAAATGGGCGGGAACGGAGGGATAAGAGGGAAAAAGGGGCATTACGATTAGAAGATGTAATGTTGGGGGTGTACGGGGAGGGCAGTACAACTCAGAGAAGACAAGTAGCGATTCTATAGCATCTCACTACGGTGATAGACAGTTACTGTAATGGGGTTGGTGGGGTGGACCTGATGAAGGGGTAGTTTAATCATAATATTTCACATGTAATTGTAAATTAATGATAAAATAAATTATATTAAAAAAAAAGAATGATTTTGGTAGTATTCCCTCCCCTTCTACTTTTGGAATACTTCAAGAAGATGGATATTAGTTCTTTTTTAAATGATTGGTAGAGTTCAGCTGTGAAGCAATATGCTCCTGGAATTTTGCTTGTTGGGAGTTTTTTGATTACCAGTTAAATTTCATTACTGGTAATTGGTCTTTTCAGATTTTCTTTCTTCCTGGGTCATTCTTGGAAGGTTGTACTTTTCTAGTAATTTGTTCATTTCATCTAGGTTGTTGCATTTATTGGCATATAATTTTTCATAGAATCCCCTAATAATTCTTTGTATTTCTGTGGTGTCAATTGTAACCTCTCCTTTTTTGTTTCTTATTTTGTTTACTTGTATACACTTTTTTCTTGATAAACCTGGCTAGGGGTTTGTCTATTTTGTTTATCTTCTCAAAGAATCAACTCTTGTTTTTTTATTTTTTTCTATTGTTTTATTCTTCTCTATTTTATTTATTTCTGCTCTGATCTTTAGTATGTCCCTTCTTCTACTAACTTGGGGTTTCATTTATTCTCTTACTAATTTCTTTAGACTGTTAATTTGGGATTTTTCTTGTTTTTTGAGGTATGCCTTTATTGCTTTCTACTTCCCTCTTAGAACCACTTTGTAGCATCCCACATATTTTGATGTTTTATATTTTTATATTCCTTTGTCTCCATTTTTTGATTTTCTGTTTGATTTTTTTCATTGGTCCATTGATTATTTAGAAGCATGTTGTTTAGCCTCCATGTGTCTGTGTGTTTTTTTGTTTTCTTCATGTAATTGAGTTTTAGTTTCATATCATTGTGATCTGAAAATATGCTTGATATAATTTCAACATTTTTTAATTGATTGAGGCTCTTTCTGTGTCCTAATATGTTATCTATTCTGGAGGACACTCATGTACACTTGACAAAGAAGTGTATCCTGCTGCTTTTGGGTGGAACATTCTGTAGATATCTATTAAGTCCATCTGGCTTAATGTGCAATTCAGAGTCCCTGCTTCCTTATCGATTTTCTGTCTGGATAATCTATCTGTTGATGTAAGTGGGGTATTAACGACCCCTACTATTACTATATTACTGTCAGTTTCTTTATTTATATCTGCATATATTTGCTTTATATATTTAGGTGCTCCTATGTTGGGTGTATAGATATTTACAATTGTTATATCCTCCTGTTGGACTGACCCTTTATCATTATGTAATGTCCTTCTTGTCTCTTGCTTTCTTTGTTTTGAAATCTGTTTTTCCCAATATAAGTACTGCTACTCCTTCTTTTTTCTCCCTTGTATTGCATGGAATATCTTTTTTGCATTCCCTTCACTTTCAGTCTGGGTAGATTTTTAGGCCTGAAATGAGTCTCTTGTAGACAGCATATAGATTGGCCTTGCTTCTTTATCCTTCTGCCACCTTATATTTTTTGATTGGTGTATTTAGTCCATTTACATTCAAGGTAATTACTGATAGGTGTGCACTTATTGCTATTTTATTAATTGTTTTCTGGTTGCTTTTGTTCCTCTCTGTTCCTTTCATCCTCTCTTATACTCTTCTCCTGTTATTTGATGGTTTTCTTTAGCCATGGTTTTCTTGGATTTTTTTTTTTAATTTTGTGCATCTGTTACAGGCTTTAGTTTTCTGGTTACCATAAGGTTTATAGATAGTTCCCCTAAATATATAACAGTCTATATTAAGTTCATGGTTGCTCTATTTCAAACATAACTACCTTTTTCTTCTTCTTCCTCTTCCACACTTTATGTATAAGATGTCACGATCTACATCTTTTGGGTATCCTTTGATTTTGTGTGTAGCTGATTTTACTTTATTTTTAACCTCATATTTGCTTAGTAATTGTTCTACTACTTTTACTGTAGGTTTATTTTCACTGATGAAAAATACTTAGGCTTAAGAACATTTCCCTTTAAACAACAGAAGTCCCTTTAAACATCCTGTAAGTTTAGTCGCGGTGAATCTTATAACTTCTGTTTTTCTGGGAAACTTCTAATCTCCCCTTCAATTCTGAATGGTAACCTTGCTGGTTAGAAGATTCTTGGTTTTAGGTTCTTCCCTCTCACTGCATTAAATATTTCATGGCACTCCTTTCTGGACTGTAAGTTTCTGCTCAAAAATCTGCTGATAGCCTTACAGTTTCCCTTATAGGTAACTGTCTGCTTCTCTCTTGCTGCTTTTAAGATTCTCTCTTTCTTTTCAATCTTTGCCATTTTAATTATTATATGTCTTGATGTTGTCTTCCTGGGTGCTCTCTTCACTTCCAGGACATGGTGTCTACTTCCTTTCTAAGGTTGGGGAAGTTTTCAGCTGTTATTTCTTCAAAGGGACTCTACTCCTTTGTCTCTCCTTCTTTTGGGACCGTTATTACGCAAATGTTTCATTTGGAGTTGTCACACAGCTCCCTTAGCATCTTCTCATTTCTTAGAAATTCTTTTTTCTCAGCTTGTTTGTTTTCCTGTTCTCTATTTTTCATCTCATTGATTCTTCCCTCTACTTCCATCAGTCTACTATTCATTCCCTCCACTGTATTTTTCATTTCAGATATTGGAGTCTTTAGTTCTAACTTGCTCTTTTTCCAATTTTCTATCTCTTTGTTGAAGATCTCACTGAGCTGGTATATAATAGAGATGTATATAATAGATAGGTATATATATCTTTTATTTGGAACATAATCCTCTGCCCCCTCATTTGACTGGGTTCTTGTGTTTATTCCTTTGCATTAGATAAATCTGCTATGCTGCCTGGTCTAGAGAGTAATGGCTTTGTGAAGAAGGCATCCGGTAGTGCCCAGAAGCTCAAGACTTTTGCTTACCAGCACCTGGTTCTCCTTTGCAATGGAGCCACAGTTGCTACTGGTGGGCTGTGGGCCAGGCTACCTTTCTGCCTGCATGTGGGCAGTAGCTGATCTCTGTCAGCAGAAGCTGAAAGCTTCCTCTGTGCCCTATGTGTGCTGTGGGGCACTTTAGCTAGCATTGTGGTGGGCAGGGCTGCCCTCTGTCTACCAGCCAGCT
>JAVSCE010016304.1:0-61320 GCA_032199065.1 Smutsia gigantea
TAGAGAAGAAATAAATAAAATTGAGAAGAATAAAACAATAGAAAAAAATCAATAAAACCAAGAGCTGGTTCTTTGAAAAATAAACAAAATAGATAAACCCCTAGCCAGACTCATTAAGAGAAAAAGAGAATCTACACACATAAACACAATCAGAAATGAGAAAGGAAAAATCACGACAGACCCCACAGAAATACAAAGAAACATAAGAGAATATTATGAGAATCTATATGCTAACAAGCTGGAAAACATAGAAGAAATGGACAACTTCTTAGAAAAATACAACCTTCCAAGACTGACCAAGCAAGAAACAGAAAAACTAAACAGACCAATCACCAGTGACGAAATCGAATTGGTAATCAAAAAACTACCCAAGAACAAAACCCCTGGGCCTAATGGATTCACCTCTGAATTCTACCAGACATATAGAGAAGAAATAACACTGATTCTCCTTAAAGTTTTCCAAAAAATAGAAGAGGAGGGAATACTTCCAAACTCGTTCTATAAAGCCAGCATCACTCTAATACCAAAACCGGGCAAAGACCTCACCAAAAAAGAAAATTACAGACCAATATCCCTGATGAGCGTAGATGCAAAAATACTCAACAAAATATTAGCAAACCGAATTCAAAAATACATCAAGAGGATCATACACCATGATCAAGTGGGATTCATCCAGGGATGCAAGGATGGTACAACATTCGAAAATCCATCAACATCATCCACCACATCAACAAAAAAGAAGAACAAAAACCACATGATCATCTCCATAGATGCTGAAAAAGCATTTGACAAAATTCAGCATCCATTCCTGATTAAAACTCTCAACAAAATAGGTATAGAGGGCAAGTACCTCAACATCATAAAGGCTATATATGACAAACCCACAGCTAACATCATACTTAACGGCGAGAAGCTGAAAGCTTTTCATCTAAGATCGGGAACAAGACAGGGATGCCCACTCTCTCCACTGTTATTCAACATAGTACTGGAGGTCCTAGCCACAATCAGACAAAACAAAGACATACAAGGCATCCAGATTGGTAAAGAAGAAGTCAAATTGTCACTATTTGCAGATGACATGATATTGTACATAAAAAACCCTAAAGACTCCACTCCAAAACTACTAGAACTAATATCTGAATTCAGCAAAGTTGCAGGATACAAAATTAACACACAGAAATCTGTTGCTTTCCTATACACTAATGATGAACTAACAGAAAGAGAAATCAGAAAAACAATTCCACTCACAATTGCATCAAAAAGAATAAAATACCTAGGAATAAACCTAACGAAGGAAGTGAAAGACCTGTACTCTGAAAACTACAAGACACTCCTAAGAGAAATTAAAGAGGACACTAACAAATGGAAATGCATCCCATGCTCTTGGCTAGGAAGAATAAATATTGTCAAAATGGCTATACTACCTAAAGCAATCTACAGATTCAATGCAATCCCTATCAAACTACCAACAGCTTTCTTCAATGAACTGGAACAAATAATTCTAAAATTCATATGGAACCACAAAAGACCCCGAATAGCCAAAGCAATCCTGAGAAGGAGGAATAAAACAGGGGGAATTACGCTCCCTGACTTCAAGCTCTACTACAAAGCCACAGTAATCAAGACAATTTGGTATTGGCACAAAAACAGACCCACAGACCAGTGGAACAGAATAGAAAATCCAAACATTAACTCAAACATATACAGTCAATTAATATTTGATAAAGGAGCCTTGGATATACAATGGGGAGATGACAGCCTCTTCAGCAGCTGGTGTTGGAAAAACTGGACAGCTACATGTAAGAGAATGAAACTGGACTACTGTCTAGCCCCATACACAAAGGTAAACTCAAGGTGGATCAAAGATTTGAATGTAAGTCATGAAACCATAAAACTCTTAGAAAAAAACATAGGCAAAAATCTCTTGGACATAAACATGAGCAACTTCTTCATGAACATATCTCCCCGGGCAAGGGAAACAAAAGCAAAAATGAACAAGTGGGACTATATCAAGCTGAAAAGCTTCTGTACAGCAAAGGACACCATCAGTAGAACAAAAAGACATCCTACAGTATGGGAGAATATATTCATAAAAAACGTATCTGATAAAGGGTTGACATCCAAAATATATAAAGAACTCATGCACCTTAACAAACAGAAAGCAAATAATCCAATTAAGAAATGGGCAGAGGACATGAATAGACACTTCTCCAAAGAAGAAATTCAGATGGCCAACAGGCACATGAAAAGATGCTCCACATCGCTAATCATCAGAGAAATGCAGATTAAAACCACAATGAGATATCACCTCACACCAGTGAGGATGGCCAACATCCAAAACACAAACAACAACAAATGTTGGCGAGGATGTGGAGAAAAAGGAACCCTCCTACACTGCTGGTGGGACTGCAAATTAGTTCAACCATTGTGGAAAGCAGTATGGAGGTTCCTCAAAAACTCAAAATAGAAATACCATTTGACCCAGGAATTCCACTCCTAGGAATTTACCCTAAGAATGCAGCAGCCCAATTTGAAAAGGACAGATGCACCCCTATGTTTATTGCAGCACTATTTACAATAGCCAAGAAATGGAAGCAACCTAAGTGTCCATCAGTAGATGAATGGATAAAGAAGAGTTGGTACATATACACAATGGAATATTATTCAGCCATAAGAAGAAAACAAATCCTACCATTTGCAACAACATGGATGGAGCTAGAGGGTATTATGCTCAGTGAAATAAGCCAAGCCGAAAAAGACAAGTATCAAATGATTTCACTCATATGTGGAGTATAAGAACAAAGAAAAAAACTGAAGGAACAAAACAGCAGCAGACTCACAGAACCCAAGAACGGACTAATAGTTACCAAAGGGAAAGGGACTGGGGAAAATGGGCGGGAAGGGAGGGATAAGAGGGAAAAAGGGGCATTACGATTAGCAGATGTAATGTTGGGGGGGCACGGGGAGGGCAGTACAACTCAGAGAAGACAAGTAGTGATTCTATAGCATCTCACTACGCTGATGGACAGTGACTGTAATGGGGTTGGTGGGGGGGACCTGATGAAGGGGTAGTTTAATAATCGTAATATCGCACATGTAATTGTAAATTAATGATAATAAAATAAATTATATTAAAAAAAAATAAATAAATGCTAACTCCCCATTTCCCCCTCTCCTTAGCCCCTGGAAACCAGCATTCTACTTTCCTTCTCAATGAATTTCTGTACTCTGTGAGGTATTCTAGGGACCTCTTATAAGTGGAATAATATAATATTTGTCTTTTTGCAAGTGGCTTATTTCACTTAGATAGTGTTTTCAAGGTTCATTCATGTTATAGCCTGTGCCAAAATTTCTTTGCATTTTTAAGGCTAACGTTCCATTGTATGTATAGACCACATTTTGTTTACACATTCATCTGTCAGTGGGCACTTGGGTTGCTTCCATCTTTTGGCTATTCTGAGTAGCACTGCTGTGAACATGGATATACAAACGTTTGAGTCCCTGCTTTCAGTTCTTTTGTGTGTATACTAGAACTGGCATTGCTGGATCATTTGATAATTATATTTTTAATTTTTTGAGAACCATGATACATTTTCCACAGTGGCTACACCATTCTACATTCCCACCAACAGTGCACAGGAGTTCCAGTTTCTCCACATCCTCACCAACACTTGTTATTGCCATTTGTGTGTCATCTTTGGAGAAATGCTCAAATCCTTTCCCTGTTTTTAAATTGGGTTGTTTGGTTTTTTTGTTGTTGAGTTGTAGGAGTTCTTTATATATTCTGGATATTAGTCCTTTATGAAATAAATGACTTGCAAATATTTTCTCTTAGTAGGTTGCCTTTTCCTTCTGATGATAATATCCTTTGATACATGAATGTTTTAAATTTTGATAAAATTCAGTTTATTTTTTTCTTTTGTTGTATTTTGGTGTCATATCATAGAATTAATTGCCAAATCCAATGTCATGAAGCTTTCCCCATGTTTTCTTTGAAGAGTTTTATAGTTTTAGGTCTCACATATAAGTCTTTGATCCATTTTGAATTAATTTTGGTATATGGTGTAAGGTATGGGTCCAATTTAATTCTTTGCATGTGTACATCCAGTTTTCCCAGCACCACTTGTTGAAAAGATTGTCTTTCCCCATTGAATGGTCTCAGCATCCCTCTTGATCATTCAGTTTTATGTTACATTGACAAGAAGAAACTTAGAATTGTATCAGTTCTGGAAGTACATTTCACCTTTCAATGAGTTTACACCTGCACAATTTTTCACCAGCCCTTTGTGCAAGAGTCGCTGGGTAGAGACTTTACATCTATTAGGGATGATGAGGCCTGGCCCTATGAAGGACTCTGCCAGGGTAATGGTACTTGTATAGTTTGGAAGGAAACCAGACCTCTCCAAATTTTCTTTGTTGTGTATCCTACTGATTGAGATTTCCTCCTGAGGAATATATTCCTTTAGCTTAACAGGCTTTTAGAATGCCAGGACACATGGGAGGAATAAAAACATATTAATCACTTACATGCCAAGTATGAATTCATTTACAATACTTTTTTCCCCTCCCAGTTGATTAGCTGAGAAGAAGGGAATGTTAACTCCAACTTTATTGGAGGCTTGGGAAGTAGAGGGAGAGGGAGGGAGAAGCACAACTTTAAGGACAAAGCCACAATCCAACAAGGGCAGGCTTGGGTGTGGTGCTACCCTAGACAGCATGAGGCATTGAGCACCTTGGATGGAACCAGAAGAGAGGACCATGGCCCAGAAGGGGAAGCTGGAAAATCTAAAGATGAATTTTGTCTATTTCACAGCTGTGCCAGGGAGAGGCCCTGGGAGTAAGCATGAGTAATCTATAGATGTGCATGACCAAGACCCAGCCCTTTGGTGGTTATTTTAAAATAGCAGCAGCACATATTTCCCCAGGCCTAGCAACATTTTTTTAAAGGTATTGTCTGTCTAATCCCCAATCTTTCTTTTAAGGGAAGAATGAAAAGACTACAGCACTGAAAAACATCTAATTAGAGGATTTTCTTTCTGTGACCCTCACCTCTATCTCCAACACACACACACACACACACACCTCGGATTTGCTATGATTTTGTAAAGATTCTAATTTGAGTTGATTGTACACATTTAAATAATACATATATTTAAAATGTGGACTCTATCACTGAAGCTGGGATAACTCTGATAAGTACTGCACATTTTAATAGTTCCATTCATACATTTCAAGAATTATTTTAAATTACTGAAGATTGACATTTGTCCTATAAACTCCTGTTTCTAGCCCAAATCATCTCTACTACATGGTGGGGAAAAATAGTTTTAAAATTTGGTTCCATTATTTCTAAAGCAATGTTTTATTCACAAAGGAAGAGATGTACCTAGATAACAAACAAAATTTTTATCTCAGTAATGCCTCATTAATCCCATTAACTTGACCACACAGGACTTGGCCATTCCATGGTAGATGTTAGTCCCATAAAATATGAGGGAGTTAGGCCAATCTCATACTCCTTTAGTTCCCTGCTAAAAGTTTTCCTTTTTCTATTACAGAACAACTTATCTCTCACTTATTGGTCTTTGTACTGTTACAAGAGAGTTGACGTGTGACACCAGAGTACAAGACATCACAAGTCACTCAAGCTAATGTTCTTTGACTTTAACAAATCACACTTGACTGTTTTTAAGAAGTTAATGAGAGAGGCTGTCTTGTGCTGTCATTAGGCAACTGGAGTTTCTACTTTCCAGTATCTTACAGCCAGCATCTACATTTTTTTTTTAACTTATGTTGTCTGACACTTTAGGGCCTCAAATCTTTTTTTTTTTTTACTTAACATGGTGCCTGGTACATAGTGCTTTATACATATTTATTGAATGAATAAATAGACGAAAGCCCTTTTATGCTGTCTTAAGAGATACTTTTACAATAATTCATGCTGGAAAGTATTTAATCAGTTGGATTGTGTGCCCCACCAAGATAAGAATGGTTTATTCATCTTTGCATCCCCAGAGTCTAATACTGTGCCTGGCCTATATACTCAGTAAATATTATTCGATGAATGAATATTAAGTATGAATACTGAAGGTACAAAGAAGATTAAGCCACCCTCACAGTCCTCAAGCATATTACAATACAGATCAGGGCGAGTGTCATGGGAAGAAGGTCCCTGACAATATAAAGAAGAATGTAATAAAGTTTCAAGTTCACAGTGTAGGTAGGTTTGTCCTTTGGGAGGTGAAGAGGAGGGGGTTGAGGCAGTTCCCTGGGGAGAAGACTTTCCATCTGGCAGCCAACCCTGAGCATGTGGCAGCAGGGGCCTTGTGGACAGAAGATGCAGGGAAAACTGCAGAGACTGCTGCACTGACTCTGGGGTGGTGTTTATAGGACGAAAGTGTAGGGCCTCAAATCTTACGACTAATCTCCCCTACTCTCGGGTAGACTGTGTGACCATCTCCTTCACACACTGCTAGATAGAAATGTATACACCAAGCAAATAAACAAAAGTATATTTTAACACAGCAGTAGATGTCTTGCTTGACTAGCTCATACGTATTTCCTTTAATTACATTTTTGGGAATGCACTTTTCCCTGTTTGGAATTATTGCTATTATTTGAGGTAATCTCTGACTAAAATAGTGCAATAGCTATTAAGTTTTTGAGTAGGGTAGAATGGAATAGAAGGTATCTTTAGCCTTGGAATAAGGTATTACTGAGAACATTTTTTCTTTTAAACATTTCATTTTGGTGTCATGAGTTATTGTACATGACCTGACTCATCAACTATCATACATCAAATATGTACATTTTTTTTGTGTATGTTAATGTCTCAACTAAGCTGTTTTTTAAAAAAAGTATAACTTTGTTTCTGTCAGGTAAATACAGGCTCTGTCTTGCCAAAAAGAAGATTCCAATAAATGGTAAGAGATACCATACTCATGGATTGGAAGTCTCAATATTGTTAAAATGTCAGTTCTCCCAAAAGTAATGTAGAGATTCAGTACAACCTCAGTCATGATCCCATGGGGCTTTTTAATGTAGAAATTGGCAAGATGGTTCTGAAGTCTATACAGAAATCCAAAGGACCTAGACTTGCCAAAACGATCTTTAAGAAGAGAATAAAGTTAGAGGACTTAGGTTATCTGACTCAAGATTTACAATATAAAGCTACAATAATCAAAACAGTATGAGAGAAGGAGAGAAAAGGATGGTATAAAGGCAGAACAGAGTCTAGAAACAGATCCTTTCTTATATAGTCAGTTGATGTTTGTTAAAGAGGCAAGGCAGTTCAATGGGGGAACAAGAGTATTTTCAACAAATGGTGTAGGAATAACTGGGCAACCAACCACATGTAAAAAAATGAACCTCAACCAATACCTTATAAACCAATATATACAAAACTTAACATGGGTTCTAGATCTCAACATAAAAGTTAACATAAGAGAATACATTCAAGAACTGGGAGTGGGCAACCATTTTTTAGATAGAATTCAGAAAGCAATAACTAAAAAAATTTATCAATTAGTTTCTTCAAAAATTAATATTTCTGTATCAGAAACACAATTCAGAAAATAACTAAGCAATCCATAGCCTGAAAGAAGACAGTGGCAAATTGTATACCTAGTAAAGGACTTGTATCCAGAATATGTAAAGAATTCAATAGTAAAGGCAGCCCACTTTTTGAAAGATGGACAAAAATCTTAAACCAACATTTAACAAAGAAAGATATCTGAATGGTCAGCAAGCACATGAAAAGATGCTCTACATCATTAGTCATCAGAGAAGTGCACATTAACACCACAGTGAACTAGTACTAAACACCACTGGAATGGCTAACATTAAAAAGACCAACATCAGATGTTGGTGAGACTGTTAACAAGTCTTTCACAGTGCTAGCAGAAATATAAAATAGTACATATCCACTTTGGAAAAGGTTTAGCTGTTTCACACAAAAATCAAACATACACCTACCCTTTGACTTAGAACTTCCACTTCTAAGAGGAATGAGCCCCTTGTTCACAAAAGAACTTGTACGAGAATGTTCATAGTAACTGTGCCCATAATAGCTCCAGAACGGAAATATCCCAGTGCGTTATCACCAGAGGAATGGATAGACAAATTGTGGTATATTCATACAAGGAATGAACTACCAATACATTCAACAACATTGGACAAATGTCAAAAACGTGCTGAGCAGAAGAAGCCAGACACCGGAGGACTTACTAAGTGACTCCACTTATAGGAAGTCTAGAAGAGACAAAACTAAGGTGGGAAAACCAAAAACAGTAACAGTGGTTGCCACTGGGGATGGGGAGGGTTGGCTGGGAAGGGACAGGGAAGCACTTTCTGGGAAGATGGGAATATTTTGAATCACAAGAGGTGTGCAGACTACATGTGTATAACCATTTGTCAAACTGTACAGCTGAGATTTGTACAATTCAATGTATATATTTTACTTCAAAAAAACTGCAAAAAAATAATTGAGTAGGTAGAGGTAAATATGCAGCAATGGCAAGATATTGGTAATTGTCAAAATTGTGTGATGGGTACATGAGGGTTCTGTTATATTTACTTTATACATGTTTGAGTTTTTCCAAAATAAAACACTTAAAAAATACTTATGAAATATAAAAAGCGAATTGATTCATTGGATCATGGCTCACTCTCGTTGCTTACTTTTCCTGGGCCATATTCAATTATCCGTATTAATTAGCAGAACACAGTGGTTTAAGAGATCCACTTATTAGCTATGTGGCTTTGAGAAAATTCCTTGATTTCTCCATAGTTCAAGTCCCTCACAGGGCTTTTTGAGGTTTAAATAAGATGAAATATGTGTAAAGGGCTTTACCAAGTTCTTGCTCAATAAATGTTGTTATTAGTGGAGAGAAAATGTGGCAGAGTTCATTTTTAAAAAATTATTCTTACTTGGCTTTGAAAAAATCCTTTTCTGTTTAATTTGAATGTGACTGTCTCTAATATTTTGGGAAACAACAGGATGGGGTCACAATGGGGAAGGTTTCGCTGGGAAAAAATTAGAAAAGGGTTCCTGCCTTAGCACTGAACTCTTCTACTTTGAGTTTAACTTGAGAATTAACACCTAAGCTTGATCTCCATGAGAGTGTCTTTAAATTCCTAACATAAAATGCACAAAGTAGTGACACAATCCTGAAATCTTTTTCTGTTTACTTTTTGAATTTGGACTTTTTTTTCTTTTGAGAGCACCTGTTTCTAGGATATTTTGCTTAGGCCAATATTTAAACTGGCTCTGCTTTCTAACCTCAAAACAGCTAGTGGTAGGGAGAGAAGCCTAAGATTTTTGGATCTAAAAATAGCAAAATAAATAATCCCCAGGTGGCTACTAAAAAAACCAAGTATATGACCATACTCAATCTCAGGCCTAGAGAGCACAGTTCCCTCTGAGTTTCTGTCATTAGTGACTTTTACCTCCATGTTTTCAACATTGTTAAAGGCGAATCCTTTTCTTTACGGCTGGAATTCTCTCTCATTCATTCAAGGAATATGTTCTGGGCACCTCCTTTATACTGTGCTCAGTTTGGCCCTGGGGAGGCAGGGATGAGGACTGTCCTCTTAGTTCTAGGGCTGGGAGACACTGAGTGACTAGCAAGTAGCATGTGGGGATGCAGAGGGTTTTCAGGGAAGGCCTCCCAGGACGCGTGGGCGCAGACCTGTCCGATGAGAAGGGCTCCATTGGTCTCTTTCCTGCTTCCCATAGTGTTGGTTATAGCATTGGTTTGGGGGGTCATTTTTCTTTAGAGGACCTAAATGGAGTTTTCCAGAAAGAGCTGGCTTTGACAACTTAACTTGTGATAGTCCTTCAAATCCCTTCACAGAAGTTTTTCTCAGTGCCACACAGATCGTTTTAGAAAAGCAGAGTCAGGCCATCTGCTCAGGGGCGAAGCTCCCTGGGCACCCCTCACCGTGCTGCTGAGAGATTCCCACGCTTCACTCGCTTGCCGGCTGGTGTGATTTCCCCCATCCCTTCCATCCTCCCCTGAGGACGTGCTCGTATCTGTTTCCGGCCCATCTCCCTCCTCATCCTGAAATGTAAGGAGCATCTTTTAAAGCGGAAATTGGCCTTCCCATGGGTCTTCTCCGTGACATCGTGTTTTTGGAAGCTCCAGTGTGTTACACTCCTTTATCTTGCACTTCTGTAAAACCTTTTATGTTGTTCGCTCATCTTTGTTCCTTCACTGCTTTAAAAAAAAAACAAGCATTTATCCTAATTAAAGTCATAGCAGATGCTTCGTGTGTACGTATTATTTTCTGTGTTTCTTCCGGTTGGTTTGTATGTTTTGTATCCCTCAAACATTCTGGCTTTCCTGTCGGTGCCTCTGAAATTGTTAGCTAAATTTAGCTTCATTTGAATAACTCCAGCATGAGCCACATGACTCCACATGATTTCTCTGAGCATTTTATCAGTTTTTTTTAAAAATCCCTCTTTTAAGTTTCCACAAATATTTATTGAGCGCCTACCATTTCCTCATGTCAGGATTGGGATTTTTCTCACCCTGGAGCCTTGCTTCCAACCTTCTGGCCTACACGCCCTCCTGCCCCACCCCAGTTTCTCTCCTTGTCCTCCAAGGCCTGTGTCCCCTTGGTCAGGCAGTTTCCCCGGGTGCCGCTGGCCCCTGGCATTCTCTGGCTCATGAGCGCTTATCACCTCCATTGATCACTTGTTTGTTAGTCATAAACGGCCATGTGACATGAATCAGGCTTCTCATGTACTGTCTTCCACGATTATATGTCTTCTCATCTCCAGGCCCTACATCACTTAATATTCTCTTCCTTCTGAGAGCTCGAAATATTATATTTATTAAAAAGGTAATAGCTCCTTGCTTTCTCCTTCTCCATCCTCAGTCTCCGTAGCCTACTTTGGTTCTTAGCTAAGAAAAGTTTCTTCCCTTTCTCAGAAAAATGGTCAGCCATGCGGCTTTCCCTGCCTCACTGAGGAATGCATTTGAATTTATAAGTCTCTTGGAACAGAATAAGCTGACTAGCCTCCAGTGATTTGTGACCTCTTAGAGAGACAGAACTCAATTAATTATGTATCAAACAATTAGTTATTATACACCTCTCCCCTCCGCTCCCCTTTCTTAAGAAGTTGCCTAACATATTGCAAAGGCTTTGATGGGACACAGCTTCTTAGTGCAACTTCTCAAAGTATCAGTCAAGGCAAGATTTATAATCAAATCTCATAGAATTGGAAATCATTTTTGTTTAGGGATCAACATAATTTGACCTCAAACAGTTCTTGGGACTAAAGGAAACATTGTTAGGATATGTTGTTTGCCTAAAAAACAAACAAACAGAACTCCAGAAATTGTGCATTCCACAGATTTGTCTTAACTGGTGAAGATTAAAGAAAACATCTGTCAGTTCCCTCTTTAAAGATCTTCATAGGAAGAATTCTCAGCATGTAAAAGGAATCAAGTTCACAGGTCAGCCTCCATCTATAGTATGGCAGGGTCTGGCCCTGGCCCTGCAAGGGACTTAGTCCGGCTTCCTGCCGAGAGTAAGTAGAAGGCATTTACTCTTCCTTATATGGTCGCTTTCATCAACATCTACACAAAAGCAGAAGGAAGCTTCTAAACTACTGCCAGATGGCAAGTACTTGAGGAGTACTGAAACGAGACTAAAACCCAGAGAAGACAGAACACGTTGAGGACCAGCCAGCAGGCCTCTTTTGAGAACACCTGAAACTGGGGCACTGCCCAGGGTTCTGTGATGGCACAGGCCGATCGTACAGTCACTTCCTGAGTGTGAAGTTTAGGAGTAGAAATCACACCAGGGTGACAAAGATGACCTCAAAATAAGAAAAGGTTTGCTGCCTTTTCTTTGCTCTTGTTAATGAAGCTTCTTCCCTGTCAAGGCTATTTTCAAGACCTGGCTGCACCCATATTTGGTGCAGATCAACTGTTCTTGTCACCCCCTAGTTAAATGATGGTTTTCTAAAATCCACCTTTGTAGGAAAACCTTATATATGTCTTGCTTAGTCCACAATACAGTGTGTCTTCCATTCTCATGGAAACTGCCCTGAGCCAGTTTTTCCCAACAGTATTCCAAGGACATTGGTCTGTAATTACATTGTCTGGTTTTGGTACCAATGTGATGCTGGCCTCATAGAATGAATTTGGAAGCTTTCCTTCTTTTCTTCCTTCCTCTCAGTAGTTTGAGAAGTATTAACTCTTCTTTAAATGTTGGTAGAATTCTCCTGTGAAGCCATCTGGCCCTGGATTTTTGTTTGTTGGGAGATTTTTGAGTACTGATTCAATTCCATTACTAGTAATAGTAATTACTAGTCTGTTAAAATTTTCTAATTCTTCCTGGTTCAGTCTTGGAAGATTGTATGTTTCTAGGAATTCATCCATTTCTTCTAAGTTGTCCACTTGGGTGGTATAATACTCATAACTGTTGGTATTTCTGTGACGTTGGTTGTAACTTCTCTTTCTGATTTTGAGTTCTCTTTGTTGATGAGTAGCTAAAGGTTTATCAATTTTATCTTCTCAAAGGACCAGCTCTTAGTTTCAGTGAACTTTTGTATTGTTTTTTCAGTCTGTATTTAATATATTTCTGCTCTAATCTTTTCTTCTACTAACTTTGGGCTTTGTTCTCTTTCTAATTCCCTTAGGTGTCAGGTTAGAACATTTATTTGACATGCTTCTTGCTTCTTGAGATAGGGCTATATTGTTACAACCTTCCCTCTTAGGATTACTTTTCCTGCACCCCAAAGATTGAACCATTATATTTCTATTTTCATTATTCCCCAAGCATTGTTTGGTTTCTTTGCTTTTTTTGATGACCCATTTATTGTTTAGTGGCATGCTATTTAGCCTCCACATGTCTGTGCTTTTTCTATCTTCTTCTTGTAACTGATTTCCAGTTTCATACTCTTTTGTTCAGAAAAGATGGCTAATATGCTTTCATTCTTCTTATATTTAATCAGACTTACTTTGTGGCCTAACGTGTGATCTATTCTGGAAAATGCCCCACTTGCGCTTGAAAACAATGTGTAGTCTTCGGTTTCTGGATGTCATGTTCTGTATATATATATGTTAATTTCATTTGGTTTAAAGTGTCATTCAAAGCCTGGAGGATCTATGCATTGATGTAAGTGGGGTGCTAAAAGTCCCCTACTATTAATGTTACTGTCAACCTCTCCTTTTATGTCTGTTAATATTTGCTTTATATATTTAGGTGCTCCTCTTTTGGGTGTTTAGATGTTTACAACTGTTATATCTTCTTGCTGGATTGTGCCTTTAATCATTAATAGATGTCTCTCTTTGTCTCTTTAAAATGTTTTTTCTGATGTAAGTATTGCCACTCCAGTTTTTTTGTTCATCCCTGTTTGCATGGAATATTTTTCCATTACTTCAGTTTCTGTCTATGTGTGTCTGTTGGTCTAAAGTGAGTCTCTTGTAGGCAGCAAATAGATGGGTCTTGTTTTTTTATTCATTCAGTCACCCTGTCTTTTGATTGGAGCATTTAGTCCATTTACATTTGGGGTGATTATTGATAAGTATGTAGTTATTGCCATTTTTGTTGAGTGTTTCTTGGTTATGTTTTTCTCTGATTCTTTGTTCTCTTGCTCTCCCCTTGTGCATTGTGAGTTTATTTAGTGTTTAGGTTCCCTTCTGTTTTTTGTGTATCCATTGTAGGTTTTTGGCTTGTAGTTACCATGGGGTTCTTATATGACATCTTATGTACAGCAGATGCAATCTGTGATAAGTTGATGGTCATTTAAGTTCGAACCCATTCTAACAACACTACATTTTTTACACCCCCTCCTCCATATCATATGTATATGATGCCATCATTTACATCTTTTTATTTAGTGATTCCCTTAATTTTTAGATGTAATTGATTTTACTACTTTTGTTTTTTTGACCTTTATACTAATGTTAAGTGATTGATCTCTTACCTTTCGTGTATGTTTGCTTTTGCCAGTGAAATTTTCACTTCCATATTTTCCTTCAAGTCAAGGTCTTTCCTTTTCTTCTTAAAGAAGACCCTTTAACATTTCTTGTAAGGCTGATTTAGCAGTAGTCAACTCTTAACTTATGATTTATCTGGGAAGCTCCTTATCTCCCTTTCCATTCTGAATGATAATGTTGTTGGGTAGAGCATTCTTGGTTGTAGGTTTTTCTTTCAGCATTTTGAATATATCATGCTGCCTCTTCTGGCCAGTAGAATTTCTGCTGAAAAAGCAGGTGATAGCCTTATGGAATTTCCCTTGTATGTAACTTGTTGCTTTTTTCTTGTTGCTTTTAAGATTCTCTTTGTCTTTGATCTTTGACATTTTAATTATGTGTCTTGGTATGGACCTCCTTGGCTTTGTCTTGACTGGGGCCCTCTCTGCTTCCTGGGCCTTGGTGCCTGTTACCTTCCGTAGGTTAGAGAGGTTTTCAGTTATTTCTTTACGTAAGTTTTCTACTCCTTTTTCTCTCTTCTCCTTCTGAGACCCCTATAATGTGAATGTTTGAGCAGTTGACACTGTCTCAGAGCTCTCTTAACCTCTCTGCATCTCTTTTTATTCCTGCTATTCAGCTTGAGTGCTTTGCATTACTCTGCCTTCCAAATTACTTATCTGTTCTTCTGCATCCTCTGATCTGCTGTTGATTTCCTCTAGTTTGTCACTTCACTTATTGTATCTCACATCTGTTCTATTTTATATAGTCTGTCTCTTTGTAGAGGTTCTCTTCATGCTCCTCTTTTCTCTCAAGTCTGGTGAACATGTTTATGATCATTAATTTGAACTCTTTATCCAGTAGATTGCTTAACTCCATTTCATTTAGTTCTTTTCCTGAGGTTTTGTCATGCTCATTTGTGTCAGGCGTGTTCCTCTGCCTCCTCTTGTCTGACTCTTTGTGCTTGATTCTGTGAGCCGAGAGAAAGGGCTGCCTCTCCCGGCTTTGATGGGTCGGCCTTGTTTAGGGAAGGGCCCTGGTAGCCTCCATATGTCTGGCGGTTTGGGGGGCTGGTGGCCTAGTGAGCATGAGCCCGAGGTGTCCTCATGTCAGGGCTCTCAGGGCATGGGAGGGGGTCTAGTTCAAGGGACCCAATTGAAGGGGTTCCTGAGTGGATACTGATGGAGGCTCTGCTGAGAGAGAGGCAGTGGGCCCAGATGGTCTCCAGGAAAACCCCGCCTCTGCCGTTACCAGCTGCGTGTTTGCAGCGAGGCAGCAATTGTGGCCAAGTTGCATCTCTGGGGGTGGGCAAGACTGGCTTTGAACACGGAGTGGCCCTTAGCCCAGGGCGAGCCCCCAGAGAAGCCTCACCTTCGCCTATAGGCTCCCAGTCTTGCGTCCACAGTGCAGCAGCAGCTCGGGCATACAATGACCAGTGGCTGCAGAGAAGCCCTAACTCCATAGCCAACGGGTCTGCATCCGTGGCAGAGTGGAGGCCAGGGTGCGCTCTCCAGGGGTCGAGACACTGGCTCTGCACCTTGGGGCAGATGCAGCCCAAATGCACTCTCCAGCTGACACATCTGGGTGTGCGCAGTGGCTGGGAAGCTGCCGAGGCCACGTCCGAAGTTACAGTGTGGCTCCAGCCCTGCTCCCCTCGTCATTGTCAAGGCAGGGAAGGAGTGAAAACAGTAGCACTCTCCAGACCTCCTGTCAGGAGGGAGTTCCAGCTGTTCACCCACCAGCAGCTTTAGTTCTATAAATCGGAATTTTTCACTTAGAGTCTAGAGGCACTACTAAAGCGCAGCTTTTTTTTCTGGGCCCCAGGGAGGGGAATCTGAGTCTTAGTCCCTCAGCAATTTTCCTCTTTGTGTTTCCTTGTGCTGGGGGTGGGTTCCCTCCATTACTGTGGCTCTGTGTCCTGCCATTCTTTGTTTTCTTTTTGATCCCTCATTGTGCAGAAGGTGCTCACGCAGTCCTCAGTTCCTCCTCAAGCTGAATTGCTCTGTGTGTAGATATCGATTCCATGCAAAGGTAGGAGGAGGTGGGTTCAAGTTCTCCCGATGCGGCCATTATCCCAGAAGTCTACTGGTCAGTTTTAAAAAAATCTTTGTAACAGTTTTACCTACGTACCTAGTTCTTAGTCTGGTACTTTCTGTATGAACCAGCCACATTTTTAAAACAAACAAATCAAAATAGTTGCTAGGCATTTTCAAGATTATTCTGTATAGCAGTGGTTTTTATCATTATCCTTTTGAAAACTTCATGTTCACACACTTATAAAGTTTTTTCAAATCATGAAAGACTAACTTCTTGAGAATCAACATCTTGTTAAGAATTCCTATCTCACAATGTCAGCATCTGTAGAAGGTTGGAAATAAAGTATAGGAGCACTTTTGATACTAATGCAGGCAGCAGGAGAAGCTGTCAGGTAAGTTCCTTGACTCCTCTGCCATGACTCAGACGGTTTAATAAGGTTCAGGTGCACACCTTCACACCTGCTTGTGAGTAATGAGGCTGTGATTTGTATACTGACCAGAGCCTTGAGCTTAAACTTGATTTTCTAACTGAGTCAATAGATCTGTTGTAGTTCCTTTTGTGAGTAACCCTGCACGTTTACAGAATAATGGTGCAGCCTTTAAGCACAACACTGAGCAAAGCTAACTCGACCAAAGGGAACTGAACCCCTGACCAATCTTAGCTCCAGTCTTAACCCAGCACAGCCAGTCACCAATTAGTGATCCACTTGGCAGCAGAGGCCAGACTTACGTGCTGATCTGGTCTAGACCCAGGAAAGTGTATCAAAAGAGGAGAGTGGCAGCTGTCAGAAGCAGGACTCACTAACTGCCATTATTAGGTGGTGGTGACTTTTAGTGTCACACTGTTTCACACTGGACTTTAGAATCACCAATAGTCTATTTTTTTTAATGCAGTGTTTACAATAGAAGAATATTTGCCACTTCAATTTTTTTAATGTTTATCTATCTTGCACATTTTATTTTCTGATTTCCTTTTTTTAGTTAAGTATAGTTGACATACAATATTGGTGTCACGTATACAACAGTGATTCCACAATTAACATTACTGTACATTATGAAATGCTGACCACAGTAAGTCAGCTGTCACCAAAGATATTAAAATATTGTAGGTTATATTCTCTATGCTGTGTTTTTGATCCCCATGACTTTTTATAATTGGAAGTTTGTACCTCTTGATCCCCTTCACGTATTCTCCCAGCTCCCCACATTCTCTACAGTAACCACCAGTTTGTTTTCTGGATATTGTTTCTATTTTGTCTTTTTTTAAAAATGCCACAAATAAGTGAAATCATATGGTATTTGTCTTTCTCTGTCTGACTTATTTTACTTAGTGTAATACCTTCTGGGTCCATGCATGTTGTTGCAAATGGTCAAGATGTCATTCTTTTTTATGGCTGAGTAATATTCCATTATACACACACACACACACACACACACACACACACCTTCCTTATCCATTTATCTATTGATGGGCACTTCAGTGGCTTCCATATTTTGGCTATTGTAAACAATACTGCAGTGAACATGGGGTGCCTATATCTTCTCAAATTAGTGATTTTATTTTCTCTGGGTAAATACTGAGAAGTGAAATTACTGGGTTGTATGGTATTTCTATTTTTAATTCTTTTAGGAACGTCAATTCTGCTTTCCATTGTGGCCACACCAGTTTACATTCCCACCAACAGTGCATGAAGGTTCCCTTTCTCCACATCCTCACCAATACTGTTACTTCTTGTCTTTTTGACACTAGCCATTTTTACTGCTGTGCTGTGATAGCTCATTGTGGTTTTGATTTGCATTTCCAGTCACTGGTGATGTTGAGCATCTTTCCTTTGTCTGTTGGCCAAAAATCTTACACATCTAAAAATTTTAATCGTACTATGGGATCTGCAGCTAAATTTTGGTTCAGCACGTTTGAGATTCATCTATGTTGTTTATTGGAATTATTCACTACTATTTTGATTCTATGTTATGAGTCTTATTAAAATTTATCCATTCTGTGATACTTGATTGCTTCCAGTGTTTTTGCTATTGTAAGTACTAGTTCAGTGCATATTCTTGTGCATGTCCCCTGGTGTGCACACCCAAGTTTTTCTAGGGTATTTACATAACCAGGAGTAGAATGGTTGGGTTGTAGGATACTTCTTAAATTTTACCAGATGTCAACGTGTTTCTGAAGTGCTCTGTTCCAGCTTATACTCCCAACAACATATATTCCAGTAATTCTACAACCTAGCCAATAACAGATATAGTCAAACTTTGAAAATTATACTAATATAGCAGGTGTGAAACTACTTTAATTGTATTTTTTTCCCCATTTTCTAGAATACCAGTGAAGTTGAACAGCTTTTTGTAGATTGGCTAAAAATGTTTCCGCTTTTGTGACGTACCCAAACCAGTGTTTTGTCCATTTTTCCTTTGATCAGTGAGCATGTGTATTTATACTTTAGATAGTAATCCTATGTGTTGCAAATATCTTTTCCCAATTTGATTTTCCTTTTTACATATTATATCTTTATAATTCTCATTTTAATATTAACAGTTTGCATTTTTTGTGTCTTAATATGCGAAATCTCTCCTCAGTGTCATATGAATGCTCTCCTATGTCATCTTTTAACTTTTTTTTCGTAGTTTCGCTTTCCATATTTAAGTTTTTAATCTATTTGGCATTTATTTGGACTACTTCATACATATGAGGCAGTGGTCCAAAATAAAGATAACAGCACCATTCACTGGGAAGCCATTCTGTTTCACACAGGTCTGTAAGGCCAGCTGTCAGAAACCAAGTTTCCATTCATGTGCGTGTTTGTTTCTGGAGTCTCTGGGCTCAGGTTATTTTTTTATCTTTATGCCAACACTACACTTTTAGTGTCACACATCTTGCTCTCTGGTAGAAGGACAGTCCCCTCACCTGCTGTTCTTCCGGAATGTTTTGGCTATTCTTAGCCCTTTGGTCTCCTGGAATAGAAGAAATGTCTATTTTCTAAATGTTTCTTCAAATAGCTGACTGAATTTACAATTAGGCAATGAGATGGAAACAAAGTTTAGGTACTCTGACCCAGTAAACCTGAGAATAAATGTATTTACTTGAATTTTACTTGGTCATAAAAATAAAGTTCGCAAAATTTAGGTCTGAGGTAAGAATTTATGCTCAAAAAGTATCTTCTTCTTTACTATGAAATATTTGCAAACCATATTTACACAGATATGTTAAACCTGTTTGGTTGGCAGTGCTGTTTTTATCACAAATTTAATTAACATTGAACTTGGACTACTTCCCTGAGCTGTAATATAGATAATGCCAGGCCAGTGAAGCCACATGAGACTATAATTAGATCTCATGAAATAATAGTCTTAAATTATTTTAAGTGCCTGTAATTTTTAGTTATGCAGGCCCATGCACAAATATCAGGCAAAATTCACCTCGGGGGTTGTGTAAGCTGAGAATTGTTTACTAAGGGAATAGAGACTGTTAGTGTACACATTCAGCCTGGGAAACTGTATTGTTTATTAAATACAATGGAGAAAGCAAGAGAGAAATCAGCAGTGGGAAATAAGGTCACCAGATAAGGCTTTTTTGCTACTGTTTCCTTTTCTGGGGGGCTGTGCAACTGCTCTGAGATTTTCATCCCTCTTCCCCAGAGTGAAAATTTCCCATTTCCTGTCACTGTCTCTACCACCTCCCCTTTCTTGAACTGCCAAAGCAAAGCAGTTCAAACAGATAAAGACAGTTAACTTGTTGAAGAGCATACAGCTTTCAATAAACAACTTCTTCCTGGATGTTACTGTGTAGACATGCCTGGAACTTTAAAAGCAAAATGGAACCTGGGTCAATTTATTATTGTACCATGGCTATCAGGTCTGCACCCATCTAGCTTAAGTCAATTCATGTTTGCTTCTCTTCACAACTGTATAGTTGCAAAAAGAGGTAACTACAATAGCTACAAAAACTTTTAGGAGTGACGGGATTTTTAAAAATCAGTGTCTACATTTTAGAACGTAGCAGAGCACCCGGAGGGCGGCTGTGCTGGGCACGTGCCGAAGAGAGGCAGTCAGTGAGTGTTGGAGATGGTGCTGTCACAACGGGTGGGTTTTGGAAAACCCTGTTCCTTTTTTTTTTAATTGACATACAATATTATACTGGTTTCAGTATCTGTTCTCTTATTTTCTGAATGATCGAAGTGGTGAAAATGTTGTGTTTTAAGTGATAAGTCCAAAAACAGCAGCAGCCCTTGCCAAACTTAATTTTAAGAAGTAGAAGCAGTTATGAAAGGCATAGGATAGGGATGTATTCCAAAGGATCAAATAAATTTTGAGTTAAAAAACCTAACATTTTACTGGGAAACTACTATATTCAATGCAGGTACAGGGTATGGTACTTTAGGGTACTTTAAATATTTTATTTAACTGCGTTGTATTTTTTGCAGATAAATTAAGGTTCAGGAACTCAGGTTGGTCTGATCCCACTACATCGCTGATAACTAATTAAAAGCATCTTAAGACCCTGAGCATTAAAAAACAAAAAACAAAAAACAGGAATTATGGTGTACAGCATAAAAAATGTACAATCCACATGGTTGCTGTTTGGCTGTGTAAGAGCAGATGGTCAAGAACTGCAGCTTTACTTCTACCAAGTTCTTGTCTCTGGCCTGATGGATGCATTAGATGGGGGAATTCTTTCACAATGCATATGTGTATCAAATCACCAAATGTACATTTTAAATAGTTTACAATTCTGTCAGTTATATCTTGGTAAACCTGAAAAAAACAAACCAAAGCATCCCATCAAATTCGTGTCTCTAGGTTCCTGATTTGAAGTTTAAAGTTGTTAAAAATAATTTATACCTGGCTAAGATTATGCTGCACTCTGTCAGGGCTAACAGCAGGTCTCCCACCTGCCGACCTTAGGTGAACAGAGTGAGAAGGGAGCTTGGCTGTTCTCCCATCCTCAGCGCCTGCATGTCCCCATGAAGTTAAGTCACACAGAGCAAAAGCCTGAAACGATGTCCAGGGCCCCGGCCAGTGTTCATCTCATGGACTGATGTTCTCTCTGGAGAGCTCACTACCTACCAAGAGGGTTCCTCAGGACTCATGTAAGGTTGTAAGGTTTGTTTTTAACACCACTGGATAGAGAGGTGGAAACCTGCGTTCTGTGTCTAGCTCTGCCTTGGCACTAATTATAACTATGTGACTTTGAACAGGTCACTTGTCCTCTCTGAGCATCATCTACAAAATGAGGAGGCTGCATGGTATAAATCTTTAGGAGAGAGAATGTGAAAGCACTTAGCATGCCTCTTAATGCATAGCTGGCATGTAAAAACATGTTCATTTCCTCTGTATTAAATTATGCTGAGGCTGTAAAAATTCTAAGTTGTAGTAATTCCTTGATTTCTAAAGTAACCATCATTATATTCAATAAAGAACTGTGTGTTAACAGATCCTGGGTAGGAACCATGAGGCTCAGACCCAGTTCTCAGGGAAGTGACCTTTAGGGGCAATAGGAGATAGTCACAGTGAGGATGAGTGCTCTGAAGTTCCCCAAAGGACCAAATTCACTGGCAGTTCAGAGGAGCAAGAGAAAGTCTAGGTGGCAAGGAAACCGAAGTATTCATGGAAGGAAGAACATGAGTTCTTTCCCAAATTTCTAAAATGCTAGATAGATAAGATTTGGACAGGTGGAGACTAGAAGGTTGGGGATAAAGACATCCCAGCTGGGGAATGACATGGAGACAGGTGAGTACAAAGTGTGTCTGCCCCGTCCGACTGGAATGCAGAAGACTGTTACAAGGTAAGGATGAAAGTAGTAAGCTGGAAAACCGACCACAGATGACCTCTTGATTAGGGAGTCAGGCTTTTACTCTGTAGGCAACCAGGAGTCATTAGAGCTGAAATACAGATGGCGCTGTGCTAGGCTGAACTAACCTCAGAATTGCTGGGAGGGCTGAGGACAAACCAGCAGCAGAGAAGTCAGCACAGAAGCTATTCTCACTTGTGTGGAGGCCGTGGAGCTAGAAAGGACCTGGGTGTGCCATAGTCTGAATATATTTTAGGGCTTTTAGCAAGTGACTGTACAAGTTGGTTACCTGTACTTAAAATGAGGAAAGGGAATATATAACTTAAAAAATTTTGATAGGACGCTCTTAAATTTTGGAGTGGGGCCTGTTATGACCTGGCCTTCAAAGCAGCGAGAACGTAATCTGAGCTTTGCTTGAAGAGGCAGCTGCCTCCTGGAAGGCACAAGACAAAGAGCTGAATTCAGGTGAGGGTGACAGCAGGGAGTAAATTCATAAATGGGGGGGGTTTAAACCGAGAGTCATTTTGCTGTTCAAAACAAACTCTGCCCAAGTCAACAATGTCTGTTCATCTGTCATTATTACTGTTTATAACTGCATTTCTAACATTTAGAAATTCTAGTTTAAGTAGTATGAAAAATGAGGGGTTCTTAATTTAAGTAGCAGAATCCATTTTAGAGATTAAGAATCTCTATCTGATGACACTCGGAATACTCCTTAATTGTTCTCATAACACAAGATGTAGGCAAATCATTTCCAAAAGGCAAAAAAATTAATCTCTGCAGAGTTACTGCTATGTAAACAGTAAAAACAAGTACAAGAAGAAACATTAAATAAAAGATTTTGCTTTTATTTAAAATAAAATGTATTTTATACAGTCTTTAAACCATGGATTATTGGACAATACTGGTAATCCATCCCTCCCTGGCACCCTTTTGGGCTACGTGAGCTAGGAATTTTCTGACTAGCACCAATGCAGATTGTAACAGCGCAACAGACTAGAACATGGCCAGTCCAGGCATTAGAGTTAAGGACATTGTGGGAAATCATGACTATAATGGAAGTCATTCTTAATTCAGCAGATATTAAAACTGCACATTATATTTTTAAAAGCATTTAATTAATGCAAAGATGCTATATTTAAGTAAGCCATTTGCTAGCTGTGAGTAGTTTAAAAAAACTGTACAATTTTATAAAATTTGTGTTTGTACATTAGTTACACAAAATGCATACTTCATAGACCTTTTACTTCATATTGTAATGCAAAAATTGCCTATTTTAGGCAGATAGTGAATATGCTGGTGAATACTAAAAATGTTGTAATACAATATGGTGTAAAAATAGAAACAGAACAATATACAAACATGCTTATTCAAGGACAAAAATAAACCAAGCGTAACAGACTAATAGGATTTTCCTTCAAGGTCAGACAATGACATTAAATATCAGACATCATTTGCAGACCTGATTTATTTGGGAAGGTGGAGAGGGGAATTAAATGGCTACCATAAGTAAAGTATTTCTTAAAACACAAGATCAAATTAAACATACATTAAAACACATGCATTAAACATGATAAATACACTTCATATAGTTTAAGCCCTGGATAGCTTTAAAGTAGATGGCTTGAGTTTCTTAGTTTGCTAGCTTAAAATCAGTGATATTTTGTTCCTGGCTTGCCCACTACTTCCGTTTTCAATTCATGGCCCTAAGGAATGTGTGCCATATTCAAGTCCATATACTGCATCATGATAGATTATAGTGCTTATTAGTGCACATATTAACTGGTCTGGTAAGGCAAAAAAGTTTTCATGATAAAATGATAAGTTTCAAGCTTACTTTATCAAGCAGCATATAACAAACAACAGCTCTCAAAGTTAAATATTGTTATGGCCGTGGAGTTCCATTACACAGCATTTTAATTCACACCCAACCACTGGTAAGTTTGTAGAACATCTCTTCATCTAAACTCTCATTTTGGTCTTTTGCACGTGTAGAGAGAAATATGTAGCCACCAATGAATTCATGAACCACTTTGCAATCTACTTCAGTGCAAATGAAGGACAATCGTACTTCATCTGCAAACTCTACAGTGACCTGGAACAGAGACAAAGAGCTGTCAGTCCCAGGAAAACTTGAGATAGTTGGGTCCAGGCGGAGCTACTGAGCTGTTCAAGGTCTGCCCTATCACAAAATACTTGCTGATGCCCAAATATTCTTTTTAAATCCTAAACTAATAATACTTTCAAGTACAAAAGAGTAAGTGAAGTTTATTGGCCCTTCCCCCTCACTCCTTTTAGTTTTCATGTTCTGAAAAGGAAGGCTGAATGTGAGGGGTTAGGCCATCAAGTTCCAGAAAGGTCTCTGGTGATTCAATTAATGAGACTGCCTCTCTTCCAGCCCTGTGAGAAAACCTACTTCTTGTGTTTAATTTAGTATTTGCTTTAGATATTTAACCTTTAGGTATCATGTTCGAATATAGCCAGCAGTCTCCAGTTATCCACAGGGGATACAGTCCAAGACCCCTACTGGATATCTAAAACAACAGACAGTACCAAACCCCATATATATTGTTGTTTCCTATACATGCATACCTACGATACTTTAATTTATAAAATAGGCACAGTAAGATATTAATGGCTGGTAACAAAATAGAACAGGTATAAAAATATACTGTAATGAAAATCATGAATGTGTTGCCTCTCTGAAAACATTTTGCTGTACTGCACTCACCCCGCTGCTGCCTGTGATGATCTGAGATGATAACGACCGTGTGGTGAGACGGAGTGAGGTGAGGGTTGTAAGCACTGCGATGCAGCATTAGGCTACTACTGACCTTCTGACAAGTCAGAATGGTGGCTGACCCTGAGGAACTAAAACCATGGGTAAGGGGGGGACACTACTGTATTTCAGAAATAAGAGATTCAGTGAAGTAGTAGGATGGTTTATTTTAAATGATATTCATGTACTGGAAAGCTAGAGACAATATGAGATGTACACTGTCAGGTTTTAGACCCCTAAGATTATGAATTTGAATCCTGATTGTATTACAGTGTGGGTGGTGGGTGATAATGGCTCTCAGGCCTCTAAATTTTAGCGTCCTCATCTCCCCCTCACAAGGCTGTTATGAGGTTTAGAAATAGGATGTAAATGTAGAATATCTGATATCATGCCTGGCACAGAGTAGACTTTCAATAAACAGTAGCTGCTATTGTGAGTGGAAGGGATTTATCCATTATAGAAAGACAACCTTAAATATCAGGCAGTATTTTAAGCAGACTATTATGTTCTTGTAATGTTATTAACTGGGCTAGTTACAAAATAGGCAAGTGTAAGTGGGAAATTAAAAATCAACCACGTTTTACATGTTAAGAGGCAATAGTACAAATACTCTTCAGAATTCACCTTTTCTTAATTTACAGAAGGACATAAAGATGTATGCAAGTAACACTGTCATAGCTTACCATTTTGATTTCCCAGTTTACATTCCACTGTTTCATGTTACTGAAACGCCATGTTTTAATTGCATCTCCTGTGCTGGCATCCATCCTTATCAGTCTGTTGTATGCAATTCCAATAAGTTCTTCTTTTTTGCCCCCTTGGAACCTACAGCATTAAAAACATAATAAATGTTGACAAACATGTTAGAGGGTGGGCATGTTAGTCTATTTTTCTACAAGAGATGTGCTCTTTACAGATAGTGCTGTTTTTATATGAGTAAACAAATACAATCCATTTTGAATTTTTACATAAATAGTACAAGTATAGAAAATACATTCCAACATTCTTTAAATTTTATGGTCAATAGGTTAATAGATCTCAGTATGTAGTTTTAAATGTTTAATTTCAAATTACATGAAGTAGATTAAGTAAAAAAGGCCCAGATTAAGGTTCACATATAGGTTGTAGGAGAAACACTGACCTTGCAATGAAGTGTGTGACACCGAATTCTGGTAGCGACTGCCATGCTTGAATAAATCTCATCTTGGCTTCAATGAGACTCATTTGAGCTACATTTTGATGGGCCTCCAAGATTCTTGCTGTTATCTAAACATGATTATACATCACTTTTACTATTAGACATTATTCTCTCATGGTAAAGAATTATTTTAACATCAAAAATTTTAACATCAAAAAATAAATTATGTGTCCCATCCCAAAACATGTATTATAAGAGTTGGAATGAGAAAACATCTGAAGCTACATTTTGGGCATTTTAGTAAAATAATGACTCTTCAAAATAAGCCTTGATGTATTTCTTCTTAATTTCAGTTTCCAAATAATCACAAAACAAAAGTACTAGTAGGAGACATAATTGCCACTTTTGAGACATATTCCTAGTGCACACATATGTGATGCTATTATAAAACAGCATGTTCTAATCTTCATATATATGTGATGAGTCTTGAATTTAGCACCAAGATATATGATCAGAATGACCTGGAATACAAGTTTCTAGCAGGAATATTTTTCAGCAGCTTAAAGTACTTGAAAATCACCATAATAATTTTTCCTAAAGGAATTATTAGAAAAGTTAATTTTTAATTTAAATTACACTCACTTTGGGATAACTACTCCCACAAGGAGTGAAATGAAATTAATCTGTGAGGAGAGATTGGTAGCTAGGGCTTTAAATATTTTCTTTTTCTTTTTTTGGTAAATATGGATAACTTACCAATTCTCTTATATAGCCTGGCTGTAGATGGCAATGCGAGGAAAGAAAAAGGAAGCAAGAAAGAAAAAAAGGCAATCAGAAAAAATGGCAATGAAGCAAAGAAAAAGTTGCGGTAACCTGCAAACCAAAATTCCAGCCAAAATCCATGCAAAAAATCACTTCAGGTGGAAACCAAGCAAAGGAAATGCAAGCATGAAAATGAAAACAAGGAAGCGGCAACTACTTCTCATTCATGATACTGAGAAACACGCTGCATTATTTTTAATTGTTAAAGTTTTACTGTAATTATGGGTAGAAATTTGTAGGTTGAAAATAAAAAGAGCAAATACCCCAGTCCCCCTCATGTACCAGTTTTCACTGGTCAGGATAAAGCCAGTAAAGCCAGTATTTTAGTAGCAAAATAAAAATTAATATTCAAAAGGCTTTAATGTCTCAGATTAAGTCAGATAATATGATCCATGCACTGCTTTTCAGAAATAAGCTGAAGGCATAAAGTAAGTACAGTGACCATACTATGTCTTTATTTACATAAGGAAAGCAACCCTTCAATTACCATCTGTTTTTTGCATCCTTTTTCCTGGAAGGGAAAATAAAGAGATGCCATACACTGCACTAGGAATAGTGGCTATAGTATATTAGTCCATTTCAATTTGGATTAACATGGGTAAAAGGTAGAATAACTCTCTTCTTTAAAATGTAAAAATCCAGTTTGGAGGCCATATTCATGTAAAAATATCCATATCAAGTTTAAGTATATATAGTTTTAGGGAATTTTAAAGTAAATTAAATGTAACAAAAGCCCATACAACCTCTGAAACTTAAAGACAAATACTTGGAGGCCCAAAGGAAAACCATGTGCTTTTTGTAGGGACAAATGAGCCCATGGCCTGCACAGCCCCTACCTGACTCCTGAATGCCACTGGATTACACTGTTTGACAGAAAAGTACTGAGTCTGAGCACCATGTCCAAAACGCCGTACAGTGCCTGACACACAGCAACGACTGAACCTGCCAATCAGCACTTACTGGGTATCAGGGCAATACCTGCTGGCAGCAATGCCTTCTCTCTACCTTCTGGCAACAACCTATGATTCTACTAGGGAAAAGAAGATAAAAAAGAATGTGTCATTTGGTAAGATGCCCACGTGGAAGACAGGCAGGAAGGACCGTTAACCATGGACCACACATACTGCCATCCCGCCAGTTACAGACAACGTTCATTGCCTTTGTCTTCAAGAGAATTTTCAGTTGACAATCTAGTTGAGATCTCAGGGAAAAAACTACCTTTTAAAAGTAAAACTACCGCTTTAAAAGCTTCTGACAAAACAATTCAATAACTATCCCTGACAGCTAAACCAACATTCGGCAGTCTTCACAATTAATTATACTCTTGGCATCTTTTTTCCTGTTACCTGATAGTGAAATGACAGGATTGCTAGGATTTGAATTATCCACTGCCTCTGAAAGCAAATCCACTTTTAGAAACAAGTTTCTTTTCAAATAATTTTTAAATGAAATAAGAATAAAATAATGAAATTAGTACTTGATTCACTTTCCCTTTTTAACTTACAGTCTACATTCCACAAAGCTCCCTGGGGCAGCATTTCCTCCATTCCTTAGTACTCCCACATCATATGACTGTGGGATAAACAAGCTCCATGTAACTTACACAATCTCTAAAACTTAAAGACAAATACTTGGTGACTAAAACATCCAAACATTTCTAGCCAAGTCATTTCAGACCCATATGATAAATACTGTATTTAAAGTTAAGACCTAACAGTATTAAGTGTTTCTGGGTATTTCATTGGCCCTTTTCAGAAGTGTTAAAAAATTATTCCTTAACAAAGATAAGAATGAAACTAGATAAAAATGAAATATTTATTTCAAAGGTCCTCTTCCCCCCAATCCCCCACCAAGACTGTAGCTTTTTCCTTTTATGGCATGATGTTTGGTGTAGAGAATACTGGGGGCTAGCTATCTCAAGTGAAATTACCCTGCAAAAGAACCTTTTACGTTGTACGGAAGAACCATTTTCCTAAATAGCAATTCCTTTTATGGTATTAATTTCCAGAAAAGGAATTCTAAATAGTGTGAACAAAAGCAGTGAATTTCAACGAAAATTCTCCAAACTTTGTCACATTACACAAATCTCAGTTAGGTTTTCAGGTTTAATGCTAAGAAAAGACAATGTTAAAATGTAGACTGTTTCTACCCTTGTAAAGTTTCCAAAGCTGGAAAAAACAATTACAACAGCAAGAAGAGTCACTGTAGATTTTGTTGAGAAATGCTGGCTGTGCTTTATAATACTTAACTGATTTATACAAGGAATAAAACTGCATGAAATAAAGAACACAAAGCATTAAGACCATATTCAACTCTGTGAAAGAACATTCTGTTAAGAGTGACTTCTCTAGGGTGTTTAGAATAAATATGTTCCCAACTATTTCACCTCATTATCTGTCTTATTAAGATGATAGGGTTTTTTTTTAAATGACCAGTTTAAACTGAAGGCTATTTATTGCCTATTTTATATTCTAACCACCTAATATGAAATTAAGACTACCAATTCAGACTGAAAAACTTAAAAGAGAAAACTGAAAGTATATGTATCATAAACAAACCAGCAGAAAATAGTAGATGAGGTAAAATGAATGAGGTACCTGCTTGTTCTTGTACTTTTTTAGATAGCGAGGGGACACCAAACACTCAGGGTTTATGTCAGTTGTGATCTGCTCTGGTATTAACTGAGGATCCGGGTTTAAATGCTGCATCTTCAGGAAGGAAAGAATATTCTGAACTTCTAAATTGTATGAACTGTCTGCCATGGTCTTGCCTTTGGAGGCTAATCTGCAGGCTGCCATCCAGTGTGCATACTGTTTTTCCTGTTGAAAAGAAATAATGAGGTATGAAACATATCACAGGATGGGCCCTGCGAGTATAGAATGTAAGGGTGACTGGTCAACTCATTAAGGAATCAAAGATAATAGAGTTTATTTTTATTGGAAAACTTACATTGTCACATCGAAGCCAGATTTCATTCATGCCCTCTGCAACTGGAATCAGGAGTTTAATGTTAAATTTTTGGCCTGAAATGTTTACATCTGGGGTAACTTCACATCCTGTAATAAAAAAATTACTAAAATGGTCAAATTTACTTTAAAGAAATCCCAAGCCAATACAGGCAGCCTTCATTTTATGGCATCTTAATAAACATGTTGAATTTTGCTGTTAATGGGATATATAAATCAGGTAATAAATTCTTTATGTCTAATAATTTTGTGTGGGGTAAAGATTTTTTTACAGGGCTAAAGCAAATGATCCTAAAATTTGTATGGAACAACAAAAGACCCCAAGTAGCCAAAGCAATCTTGGGAAAGAACAAAGTTCGAGGTATCATGCTCCCTGATTTCAAACTACACTAAAAATCTATAGTAATCAAAACAGTGTAACACTGGCACAAAAAAAGACACACAGATCAATGGAACAGAACAGAAAGCCTAGAAATAAAGCCATACTTATGTGGTCAATTAATCTATGACAAAGGAGGCAATAATGTACAATGGGGACAGTCTCTTTAGTAAATGGTGGTGGGAAAATGGACAGCTGCATGGAAGAAAAAAAAAAGAAAGAAAGAAACTGGACCACTGTCTCACAAAAATAAACTTGAAAAGTATCAAAGACTTAAATGTAAGACCTGAAACCATAAAACTCCTGTAAGAATTTATAAGCAGTAAATTCCTGAACATCAGCATTAGTAATTTTTTTCTGGACATTTCTTCCCAGGCAAGGGAAACAAAAACAAAAATAAACAAGTTGGGACTACATCAAACTCAAAAGCTTCTGTACAACAAAGGACACCATCAACAGAACAAAAAAATCACATATCTGTTAAGGGGTTAATACCTAAAATATATTTAAAATCTCATGCAACTCAATACCTAGAAACAAATAATCTGATTTTTAAAATGGGCAGAGGACCTGAATAATCATTTTTCTAAATCAGACATACAGATGGCCACAGGCACATCACTAATCATCAGGGAAATCAAAACCATAATACACTAAGACTGACTACTACCAAAAAAGCAAGAAATAACAAGTATTGGTAAAGATGTGGAGAAAAGGGAACCCTCATACCTTGTTGGTAGAAATGTAACTGCTATGATGTAGCTGCTATGGAAAACAGTACAGAGGTTTCTCAAAAAACTAAAAATACTAAAAATAGAAATACCATATGACCCAGCAATTTCACTTCTGGGAATCTACCCAAAGAAAATGAAATCATCAATATGAAAAGATACACGCACCCCTATATTTATTTATTGCAGCATTATTTACAATAGCCAAGCTATGGAAGCAAGTATCCATTGAAAGATGAATGGATAAAGAAGAAGTGGTACATATATACAATATATTACTTGGCCATAAAAAGGAGCGAAATCTTGTCATTTGTGGCAACATGGATGGATCTAGAAGGTATTATGGTAATTGAAGTAAGTCAGAGAAAGACAAATACCAGAGGATTTCACTTTTATGTGGAATCTAAAAAAAAAACAAAAACTGAAATAAACTTATAAACACAGAGAATGGGCTGTTGGTTATAGGCAGTGATAAATGGGTGAAATAGGTGAAGGGGATAAAGAGGTACAAACTTCAGATTATAAAACAGTCACAGGGATGGAAGTACAGCATGGGGAACATAGCTATTAATATTGTAATAACTTTGTATTGTGACAAATGGTAGCTACACGTATTGTGAGCATTTTGATGTGTAAAATGTCAAATCACTATGTTCTTCTGAAACCAATACAATACTGTATATCAACTATATTACAATAAAAAAATTTTTTAAATTAAGTACACAATCCCATAATAATTAGGCCTCTTAAAAGAAATACCAAGAAACCAAAAAGGGAAACCCAAAGTGCGTGGTACTAACTCAGGTGCTAGGGTAGGCACAGAGGCACTTCCCAGGCCACAACTCAGACAATATTCACTCCATGGCACCTTGACATGCTCAACTTGGTGTAACCCAGTTATTATTCCTCTGAAATGTTAAATGCAAAGAGCCCATTCTGATCACAGTTTTCAATCCTAACTCTCTCTCTTCAGACTCTTTGAGGGACCCTATCCTGTGACCCCTTAACTTTCTCCCCATCAACATGTTTTCACCTCTTCCTTCTCCCAGTCCAGGCTGGACCCCTTCACCAGATACCACCTCCAACTCCCCATTAAACACACTTAGCAAAACCTTAACCCGGCTCAATCCAACCATCTATCTTTCATTCGCCTACACTCAGGGTGCTCAGTACTCTAAGAAGAGAGGGGAAAACATCACAAAATAAACAGCTTTCACTAGAAATTCATGAATTCTCAACTTCAACTTGGTCCTCAACACTTTCAGTCCATCTGTGTTTACAGACATTCTCAAGATCATTTACTTCAAATCTTCTCAGTCCCCCTATGCCACTCACTGTCAGGGGACCTCACCTCTTATTTTCCCAAGAAAATGAAAGCCATCATAAGTGAAGCCCCCAGCTTGTGCCGCAGGAGCAGGTAAACCTTGCAGCCCTTGCTCCACATAGTGGGAGAGGCAGCTCTCCTCCTAAGGCCCTCCTGTCCAAGCGGGCTGTTTCCTACCATCCCAGGAACCCTGCTGAACCATCAGAGATCCTCTCCCGCTCACAGATGATAGATTCCTTTCTTTCTTTCTACTGTGATGTTTACATCAACATTTAACTTCCGGAGTCTCTCCCATCTTAAACCACAAAAGGTTCCTCCTTCCCTTTATACTTCTCTCTTTTGTTACTGCCCTTTTCTTTCCTCCTGGTCATGTATAAGCTTCATTAAAATGCTACCTTTTTTTCTTATTTACTTCACAAGGACTGTACTTTGGCTTCCAAACTCAAAATACCACTGAAATCTGCTGAATCTGTTCTTAATCAAGGCACTAACCACTTCCATGTGGCTACATCCACCCACGGAGGCTTAACAATCTTTACCTTACTTTCCTGTAGCATTTGACACTTTGACTATGTCCTTTTTTGAAACAACTTTTACCTTAGCTTATTACCCCATTTCCAAGGTTTTCCTGTGCATTTTTTAAAATTCCCTTGCAAGCTCCTCTTCCTCTCATCTGCCCTGTCCCTTAACCATGGGTGTTCTGGAGGGTTCTGCTCTTAGCCTTTTCATATGATGGACAGTGATTCAGTGGCTACACTTACTATTAATGCTAACTGCTACCATAACGGTATCTGTAACAGGGATCTCTCCCGTGATCCCACAGCGTATGTAGAGGGAGAGAGTTCCCACAGGCACCTCACATTTAAAATAACCCAAAACTAAAATAATCATCTTTCTCCTCACTCAGCTTTTCTATATTCTCAATCTCAATATTCTTATCTACCCAGTTGCACAAGCAGGAAGCAAGTCCCTCCCAAGTTAGTCAGCCAGTGTGTTGACTGAACTTCCTCAGCATCTATTGAATTTGCACACTTTTCTGCATCCATACTGATCACCTTGATTTGGATCATCATCCCTGCTCTCTATCTAACACAATTCCTCTCTACTATAGCCTATATGCCACACACACACACACACACGCACACGATGGATCCTGTCATTTTCATGTTAATCTTCCAATGGCACTTCACTACTATCAGTTTAAAAAATAATCTCCTTAATGTTTTTATCCTCCTATTCCCACCTGTTCCTTGTGCTATTACCTCTCATGACAGCAGGAATCAGATTCAGCAACTACTAAGGAAGCAGGAAAGCCCCTGTGGTTGGTGATGCTTTTCTACTGGCATTTTTGCACATTGGTCTCTGCCTGGAGGGCTCTTTTACCAACTCTTCTTCCTTCCATGGATCTCAATTTTCTCTTCTGGATCTTAACTCTGACATTATTTTCCCCATGAACTCTCTCCTCATTCTCTCCACATCACTGAAGACCAACTGACCTGTTGTTACTCACTTTTTAAAGTACTATTTATTGCCCAAATTATAGTTGTTATAGTACTTCTGTTTGGACAAAAATACCAAAGAAAAACGCACCTCACTTATTCCAAAAAAAAATAACTCCCCAAATAATTTCACTTACTGCTTAAAATACAGAGTTGCTTTTCCTGACTTATATTTTTAATTTTTCTAAATTAACACACTCTGTAAACATCTTGAGAGATGAGTCTGTAATTTGTTCTTGCTCATGTCTCTATACCCAATGACAGTTTGCGGCACAGGAGTTCATTAATATTTGCTGAGCTGAATTTTTAAGGGGCCTTAGGGAGTATCTGGTTCAACACTCTCAGGATATACTGAGGTCTGGATAGGCTATTTTCCCCAAATCACAGAGCCTGTTTAGTGGGAGAGCAGAATTGAGGCCATGTGACTCATAGGCTCGTGTCACCCTCATCAGTGTGATGTGCTGGAGAAATGCTCCACTGGGAGGACTTGGGAGAACTGGGATAAAGGTGCTTTGCGATCTGTTCTCCACACCAGGTCTTGACTTCTCAGTCATACAGGCAAAGGAACAGAGAAGACAGGGGCCAGAGGAAAGACAGAACTAATCGCTAAATCAAGAGTGGATAGTCTGAGCTGCCCCTGGGCAGTTTACAGGAAAGGATGAAGAGAGCTGGAATGGATTCTGAGAGTAACAAATAGTGGTAGAGACCCAAAAGGTAAACTCACGTGACTTACAGAGAAAGACACTGAGCCTAATAAAAAGTTTTAGGAAAATTATAGAATTTCAACACACACGGCAGAGCAGTCTTCTCCCCTGGACAGAGGTTTTCTATTCTTTAAAATACGTGTGACTGTAAAGCAGCAGTTAAGATGACTACTGGGCAGAAAAGAGATAAGGTAGAGATTTGGACACCATGTTAAATATACTGAAAATATCCTAATGCACAATGTAGTAAGAAGAATTAAGAATATAAATCAGATCAGACTTCCGGGAAAATGGCGGTGTGAGCAGGGCAGCAGAAATCTCCTCCCAACACTATATTGATCTACAAAAATACAGCAAATACAACTATTCCTAAAAGAGAGACCAGAATACACAGGAAAGCGCACACCATGCAGCTACACCCGAGAGGACTCGGCACCCCAAGAGGCAGGTAAGATACGGAGCCGCGACCCAGTGGGACCCGAGCACTCACCCACCCAGGCCACCGGCGGGAGGAGAGGATTCAGAGCCGGAAGGGACTGGAAGTACACCCCGCGAAATAACCAGCCCTGGTGATCTGCGTGGGGAGCGTTGACACACATCGCGCGGTGTAGCGCAGACTGGAGAGACAGAGGGTGCAGGATCTGAGTGGGGAAGGCACCAGGGTGCATGCAGCCGGCTCCCAGGAAGGGAAAAAAAAAAGCGCGCGCTTTCTTCAGCGGTCTTTAAGAGACAGGAGCCTAGCAGAGGAGCCGGATCGCCCCGGCACACTCAGCCCAGAAGGCTGGGAGTCCTGGGGCGTTTCGGACCCTTAGCTGACAACTGGGAAAGCGTGGACACACTTAGACTTCTCACTGAGATTAACATCCTCCCATTCGTTCCTACCCCAGCCAGAGCTATGAAGGGCCCTGCGGAGCAGTGTGGCCATGGCTGCGGAATAGTGGGGCAACACCGCCACCTACAGCATTCCCAAAGAAACTACTCCCGGTGGGCGTTTTGTTGTTGTTTTGTTTTGTTTTTTGTTTTTTCTTTTCTTTCTTTTTTTTTTCTCTTTTTAAAGTCTTAAAGGGCCCGGCTGACATACATGGCAACTACCAGCGACCACTTCTATAGCCATGAAAAGACAGAGGAATATGGTCCAGACTAAAATCAACCAGACAACCCCAGAGAGGGAGCCTGAAGAGATGGAAATGCACAGTCTTCCTGAAAAAGAATTCAGAACAAAAGTCAAAACCATGCTGATTGACCTACACAGAAATGTATAAGAGCTGAGGAAGGAAGTGAGGGAAGTGAGGAAAGAAAATGCAGAAATAAGACAAGCGATCAACGGGCTTAACAGCAGAATGGATGAGATGCAAGAGACTGTTAATGGAATAGAAATCAGACAACAGGAATACAGAGAAGCTGAGGCAGAGAGAGATAAAAGGATCTCTAGGAATGAAAGAATATTAAGAGAACTGTGTGACCAATCCAAACGGAACAATATTCGCATTATAGGAGTACCAGAGGAAGAAGAGAGAGAAAAACAGATAGAAAGTGTCTTTGAAGAAATAATTGCCGAAAACGTTCCCTCGCTGGGGAAGGAAATAGTCTCGCAGTCCACGGAAGCCCACAGATCTCCCAACACAAGGGACCCAAGGAAGACAACACCAAGACACATAATAATTAAGATAGCAAAGATCAAAGATAAAGACAAAGTATTAAAGGCAGCTAGAGAGAGAAAAAAGATCACCTACAAAGGAAAACCCATCAGACTACCATCAGACTTCTCAACAGAAACCTTACAGGCCAGAAGAGAATGGCATGATATATTTAACGTTATGAAACAGAAGGGCCTCGAACCAAGAATATTTTATCCAGCACGATTATCATTTAAATATGACGAGGGATTAAACAATTTCCAGACAAACGAAAGTTGAGAGAATTTGCCTCTCATAAACCACCACAACAGGATATCTTAAACGGACTGCTCTAGAGGGAAGCACCTCTAAGGCTAAAATGATGTCACCAGAGAAAATAAAATCATAGCAAAGAGAGCAGACCATCCAAATACTAACTAAAGGCAAAGAATAAAACACCTAGTATATAAAGAATGGAGGAAGAATAAGATGGGAGAGAAATAAAGAAACATCAGATGGTGTTTACAATAACTTAACAAGAAAGTTAAGTTAGATTGTTAGATAGTAAAGAAGCAACCCTTGAACCTTTGGTAACCACGAATCTAAAGCCAGCAATGGCAATAAGTACATATCTATCAATAATCACCCTAAATGTAAATGGACTGAATGCACCAATCAAAAGACACAGAGTAACAGAATGGATAAAAAAGCAAGACCCATCTATATGCTGCCTACAAGAAACTCACCTCAAATCCAAAGATATACACAGACTAAAAGTGAAAGGATGGAAAAAGATATTTCATGCAAACAACAAAGAAAAAAGCAGGTGTTGCAGTACTTGTATCAGACAAAATAGACTTCAAAACGAAGAAAGTAGCAAGAGATAAAGAAGGACATTACATAATGATAAAGGGTCAGTCCAACAAGAAGATATAACCATTATAAATATATATGCACCCAACACAGGAGCGCCAGCATATGTGAAACAAATACTAACAGAATTAAAGGAGGAAATAGACAGCAATGCATTCATTTTAGACTTCAACACACCACTCACTCCAAAGGACAGATCAACCAGACAGATAATAAGTAAAGACACAGAGGCACTGAACAACACACTAGAACAGATGGACCTAACAGACATCTACAGAACTATGCACCCAAAAGCAGCAGGATACACATTCTTCTCAAGTGCACATGGAACATTTTCCAGAATAGACCACATACTAGGCCACAAAAAGAACCTCAGAAAATTGAAAAATACTGAAATCTTACCAACCAACTTCTCAGATCACAAAGGTATAAATTTTAGAAAGAAACCAAAAAGGCTCACAAATACATGGAGACTTAACAACATTCTCCTAATTAATCAATGGGTTAATGATGAAATCAAAACATAAATCAAAGAATATATGGAGGCTAATGACAACAACAAAACAAAGCCACAACCTCTGTCTGTGGGACGCAGCAAAGGCAGTTCTAAGAGGAAAGTATATTGCAATCCAGGCCTATTTAAAGAAGGAAGAACATTCCCAAATGAATAGTCTAAAGACACAATTACTGAAATTGGAAAAAGAAGAACAAATGAGGCCCAAAGTCACCAGAAGGAGGGACATAATAAAGATCAGAGAAGAAATAAATAAAATTGAGAAGAATGAAACAATAGAAAAAATCAATAAAACCAAGAGCTGGTTCTTTGAAAAAATAAACAAAATAGATAAACCCCTAGCCAGACTCATTAAGAGAAAAAGAGAATCTACACACATAAACACAATCAGAAATGAGAAAGGAAAAATCACGACGGACTCCACAGAAATACAAAGAATTATAAGAGAATATTATGAGACTCTATATGCTAACAAGATGGAAAACCTGGAAGAAATGGACAACTTCTTAGAGAAATACAACCTCTCAAGACTGACCAAGCAAGAAACAGAAAAACTAAACAGACAAATCACCAGCAACGAAATACAATTGGTAATCAAAAAACTACCCAAGAACAAAACCCCCGGACCTGATGGATTCACCTCTGAATTCTACCAGACATATAGAGAAGAAATAACACCCATTCTCCTTAAAAGTTTTCCAAAAAATAGAAGAGGAGGGAATACTTCCAAACTCATTCTATGAAGCCAGCATCCTCTAATACCAAAACCTGACAAAGACCTCACCAAAAAAGAAAATTATAGACCAATATCCCTGATGAAAGTAGATGCAAAAATACTCCACAAAATATTAGCAAACTGAATTAAAAATACATCAAGAGGATCATACACCATGATCAAGTGGGATTCATCTCAGGGATGCAAGGATGGTACAACATTCAAAAATCCATCAACATCATCCACCACATCAACAAAAAGAAGAACAAAAACCACATGATCATCTCCATAGATGCTGAAAAAGCATTTGACAAAATTCAGCATCCATTCCTGATTACAACTCTCAACAAAGTGGGTATAGAGGGCAAGTATCTCAACATCATAAAGGCCATATATGACAAACCCACAGCTAACATCATACTTAAAAGCAAGAAGCTGAAAGCTTTTCATCTAAGATCGGGAACAAGACAGGGATGCCCACTCTCTCCACTGTTATTCAACATAGTACTGGAGGTCCTAGCCACGGCAATCAGACAAAACAAAGACATACAAGGCATCCAGATTGGTAAAGAAAAAGTCAAATTGTCACTATTTGCAGATGACATGATACTGTACATAAAAAACCCTAAAGACTCCACTCCAAAACTACTAAAACTAACTCAATCCCTATCAAACTACCAACAGCTTTCTTCAGTGAACTGGAACAAATCATTCTAAAATTCATATGGAACCACAAAAGACCCCAAATAGCCAAAGCAATCCTGAGAAGGAGGAATAAAACAGGGGGAATTACACTCCCTGACTTCAAGCTCTACTACAAAGCTACAGTAATCAAGACAATTTGGTATTGGCACAAAAACAGACCCACAGACCAGTGGAACAGAATAGAAAATCCAAACATTAACCCAAATATATACAGTCAATTAATATTTGATAAAGGAGCCTTGGATATACAATGGGGAGATGACAGCCTCTTCAGCAGCTGGTGTTGGAAAAACTGGACAGCTACATGTAAGACAATGAAACTGGACTACTGTCTAGCCCCATACACAAAGGTAAACTCAAGGTGGATCAAACACCTGAATGTAAGTCATGAAACCATAAAACTCTTAGAAAAAAACATAGGCAAAAATCTGTTGGACATAAACATGAGCAACTTCTTCATGAACATATCTCCCTGGGCAAGGGAAACAAAAGCAAAAATGAACAAGTGGGACTATATCAAGCTGAAAAGCTTCTGTACAGCAAAGGACACCATCAGTAGAACAAAAAGACATCCTACAGTATGGGAGAATACCATATATTATTCATAAATTACGTATCTGATAAAGGATTGACATCCAAAATATATAAAGAATTCACGCACCTTAAGAAACAAAAAGCAAATAATCCAATTAAGAAATGGGCAGAGAACATGAATAGACACTTCTCTAAAGAAGAAATTCAGATGGCCAACAGACACATGAAAGATGTTTCACATCGCTAATCATCAGAGAAATGCAGATCAAAACCACAATGAGATATCACCTCACACCAGTGAGGATGGCCAACATCCAAAACACAAACAACAACAAATGTTGGCGAGGATGTGGAGAAAAGGGAACCCTCCTACACTGCTGGTGGGACTGCAAATTAGTTCAACCATTGTGGAAAGCAGTATGGAGGTTCCTCAAAAAACTCAAAATAGAAATACCATTTGACCCAGGAATTCCACTCCCAGGAATTTACCCTAAGAATGCAGCAGCCCAGTTTGAAAAAGACAGATGCACCCCTATGTTTATCGCAGCACTATTTACAATAGCCAAGAAATGGAAGCAACCTAAGTGTCCATCAGTAGATGAATGGATAAAGAAGAGGTGGTACATATACACAATGGAATATTATTCAGCCATAAGAAGAAAACAAATACTACCATTTGCAACAACATGGATGGAGCTAGAGGGTATTATGCTCAGTGAAATAAGCCAAGCCGAAAAAGACAAGTATCAAATGATTTCACTCATATGTGGAGTATAAGAACAAAGAAAAAATACTGAAGGAACAAAACAGCAGCAGACTCACAGAACCCAAGAACGGACTAATAGTTACCAAAGGGAAAGGGACTGGGGAAGATGGGTGGGAAGGGAGGGATAAGAGGGAAAAAGGGGCATTACGATTAGCAGATGTAATGTTGGGGGGGCACGGGGAGGGCTGTACAACTCAGAGAAGACAAGTAGTGATTCTATAGCATCTCACTACGCTGATGGACAGTGACTGTAATGGGGTTGGTGGGCGGGACCTGATGAAAGGGTAGTTTAATAACCATAATATTGCACATGTAACTGTAGATTAATGATACCAAAATAAATAATAAATAAATAAATAAATAAAAAGAATATAAATCAGGAAAAGCAACTCTGTATTTTAAGCAGTAAGTGAAATTATTTGGGGAGTTATTTTTTGTTGAGTAAGTGAGGGGCCCTTTTCTTTGATATTTTTGCCCAAGTATAAGTATTTTTAGTTTGAAGGGTATGTATTGCTTTACATATAATAATAAACATACATGTAAAATGTAACCCAAAGGAGAGATGGGCCGGGCTGATGGAACTAACTCCTTGAATGCTGCCTCGGAACTGGCCTGCCAAAGGAGGTGCAGCCTTCTCTCCAATCAAGGAGCTGGGTAAACAGGAAGCTGCAGCTCCAGAACTTGAAGCACCTTACTCCTTTTTTGGGTGTGCCTCTCCAATCCCTGAGCTCATCTAGGAATGCAAGTCTCACATGAATGCATTTGACTGAAATCTCAATCTCACTGGAAATGAGTCTGGAAAATGTGTTGTAGTTTTCTAGCCTTTGCTTTAAGGGAAGGCATGGTAACAGGAGTGTGGGACAATGAGGAGTCAATGTACTGCATCCTCCACCAAGTACACCATGTGCCAAGGGGGTGGGGAGTGCTGAGTGAGCTCATGAGAGAGCGTTTCTCAGTGGTACAGCTTTCCAGAGGAAGTGTTATCTCAGCTGGAAGTGAGCCAGACAGTTTTAAGTGAATAATGTATCACCACAAGTAAGAGACTCATCAACAATCTGCAAGATCAACTAAATGCCCTCCTGAGAAGTCACAGTAAGAGGCAGCAGGATGTCCTCCAGCTACAGAAGAACCAGACCAACCTGGAAAGGAAAATTCTTCCACTTCAGCTGATGCATCAAGCGCATGAAAGGTGAAGGAGCAGTGTGAGGAACCAACAGAAGTCACTGAAACAGGAAATGAAGCTATAGCTCCACAGACCCAAATGGAAAAAAAAAAGACCAAAGACAGTAGCTCTGAGCCCTCAGCCAGGCCATGGGAAGCAAGCCTGTGACAGTTGCCACAAGGGAGTGGAAATATGTCCAGGAACATGAACCTCAAATACCTGCCTCTAGTTCTGAGACAGCTTTGCATTTGAAAAGACAAGAGAAAACTAGTGAGAGTCAGGTTGTCAGCTAATCGGCTCGGACCTTAGACCTCAGAGGGATATTCGGGGGCTAACCCAGGAGCCAGGCCAAGAGCAGAGTGTTAAAGACAACAAATATGTGCAGGGAAGAGCTGCTGGAAAAGGTGAAGAGCTTTGTCAAACTCCACAGGAGTCAGCTACCTCACTGGTGAGCTGGAAAACCAACAGGCTGGGGACCCTGAGGAGGACCAGCTGTCACCAGTGAAGGTCAGGAAGAGAAGCAGGATGCTGATGAGGAAGGGAGAAGCCAGAACAAGCTGGGAGGAGGCAACTACAGCATGGATGTGAGGCAACATCTGAAACAGCCAAGCAGGCAGCTCCTGCAGAATGAGGACCTCAGTGTCCTAAAGCTGAAGGCCAGAAAGGAGACACAGACATTCACTTGACAAGTGAGAAAAGCAGAAGACTTCAAGTAAGGACTGCACAGAGAGGTTACAACGAAGTATGCTGTGTTGTGAAGTTGAATACTCACAACTGGCAAGTTCAATAATAATAAGAAAAAAAAACCCAAACATATAACCCCCAGCAAAGTGGAGTTCACCATTAGCCAGCAGACACCCCACCATCAACACTGGCCATTCCAAGGCTCTCCTCACCTCGCAGGTTCATCTGATGAGCTGGTGTCCCGCTGGATTCTTCTTTGCTCTTATAGCAAGAGATAGATGTGTCTTTAAAGGTGCACCAATATTGTTTATAACCTTTTAGAGTCAGCTTTTTTGGCCTATGTGTCAAATAGAATTAAGAGAAAAAGTTATTTTGAAATAATTTTATCAAGGCTATGTTCTAGCTGCAAAATTTCAGTGTGAAAAGTCTGAGGCCAATTTTTACATATGCTGAATTCAGTTCCCTTGGACCAGTGTATTCTATTTAGTGTTGCTGTTACTGGATTTGCCCCTTCTTTCTCAATCAACCTCCTCGGGAAGATATCACCAACACTGAGTGGACAGAGGAGGAAAAAGGAGGAGAGCTGACATTCCAGTATTTCTGTCCGTTGTGGCCATCTCTATCACTAGCAGGTCACATGGAAAGGACAGGAGAAGACAGGCAAAGTGTATGCCAATCACTGGAACGTCCCTAGGTTCCATAATTACTTGGTGACTATAGGGCTGCCTTGGGAGCCCTTCTGAACAAGCCAAGTTTACATGGCATGACTAAAGGGAGGGAAGGGCTTACCTCTCTGAGGAGTCCATGTCAGTGGTGACTTTACTTGCCACTCCAATGTCAAACACAGACAGAGCCATCATAAGAAGAGGATAAGGAAAGGCAAAGGGGGATGCGAAAGGTGTGTATAGGGAAAACAAAGGGTAGGAAGCTAAACCTGAAATCATGCTGTCTTCTTAGAAATGTTGAGCTGTTACATGTTTAGCTACAGTAAATGGTTTATTCCATTAATGCCTTGATATCTTTTATTCCACATCACCTCCTTTCCTCTCCTCTCTCTGCCTTAATGCCTAGCTCTCTTGATTCTGTGGAATATGACTGACTGTTTAAATCTAGGTAAGATGCACTGAACCTTATTATAAAATGTCCCATGAACAAATGAATAAAATCCAATCGAACCTGCAGCTCTGAACAAGGGAATAACCACAGGCAACAGTTTTTATGTACTGCTTTCACCCAGAGAGGATGCCTTACACGGACAGGCCACTGTATGTTCCAGAATCTACATGATGCAATCTAGGTTACAAAATCTTATTTTTACCCTTAAGAAAAATAAACAGATAAAACAACTTAATGAATATTGTGATTTAAATTTGATAAAGATGGTTATTTTCCCTCATTATTATTTAGCATTCATCTAATTGTTAAATGCATTTGTCAAACTTACATTAAATTTCCATAATGTGAACATGACTATAAAACTGACACTTATTATTCACTAATATTTACTATCCCTCCCGCTTTTGTACTTACTTGAAAACTTTAATATAGTCAGCAAGTTCAGGAATGGAAGTGATGTCACCCTAGGGAAAGAATTAAATAATCTTTTCTTATTTTTCTCGAAATTTGAAACATTTATCTGATATCAAGAACCAGCATATGCAGTAAACAGACAAAATTACATGAAAGTACAGACCATAAAGGTTTTAAAGGTATAATCATTACATGGTCACATAGTAAAAAGGCATAAAAAGCTAACAAGAATTTGGTCAAAATGTCAGTTTATATAACCCACAAGAACATACTGTTGATTCTAATACAGCTAAAACTATTTGTTGCTGCATATGGAAACTGAATAAATCATAGTAGCCCTAAGAAAAGCATTTCTTCCATAATTACTAATTCCTTACCAAATTTAGCATTTAAACTTTTCCTGAAATCTGTTTTTCTCTTTTTTTTGAAATGTTTTAAATTTGGACATCACTAAATGGATTTTACCATGACTTGAGATAGGTAAAAAGATTCACCTTACCAATATTGTTGATGTTTTACCCCCTTCCAAAGTAATCTCCAGGTCTGAAAGGGCAGCATCAACTTCATCAACTTCTTTGTCACTGTTGTTCAAATGATTCTCTGATGTCATGATTGACAGCTTATTGATATGATACTGAAACCAGAATAATATTTAAATGATAGTAATCTCATTTTTAAAGTTTTACACTTAGAACAATCTGTGTCTGTATGGAATGCTTTTCATCACCTAATTTGAAAAGATAAAAGTGACTAAGAACTAAAATAATAGAAAGATAAAGGGCACGGCATCTGAAATCAGTGTCCTAAACCTGCCAATAAATACTTACTCAAAAGAAGCAGGGTGTGTGCCCCGAAGAGCCAAAGCAATACTGAGAAGGGAGAACAAAGCTGGGGAGATTATGCTCCCCAACATCAAGCTCTACTACAAAGCCACAGTAATTGAAACAATTTGGTACTGGCACAAGAACAGACCCATTGATCAATGTAACAGAATAGAGAGCCCAGATATAAACCCACACATACATGGTCAATTAATATACGATAAAGGAGCCATGAATATACAACGGGGAAATGACAGCCTCTTCAACAACTGGTGTTGGCAAAACTGGACAGCTGCATGTAAGAGAATGAAACTGGATTATTGTCTAACTCCATACACAAAAGTAAACTCAAAATGGATCAAATACCTGAAAATAAGTCATGAAACCATAAAACTCTTAGAAGAAAACATAGGCAAAAATCTCTGGAATATTAACATGAGCAACTTTTTCCTGAACACATCTCCTCAGGCAAGGGAAACAAAAGCAAAAATGAACAAGTGGGACTATATCAAACTAAAAAGCTTCTGTACAGCAGAGGACACCATTAGCAGAACAAAAAGCCATCCTAGAGTATGCGAGAATATATTCATAAACAACTTATCTGATAAGGGGCTAACATCCAAAATATATAAAAAGCTCACACGCCTCAATACCCAAACAAATAACCCGATTAAAAAATGGGCAGAGGATATGAACAGACACTTCTCCAAAGAAATTCAGATGGCCAACAGGCACATGAAAAGATGCTTCACATCGCTAATCATCAAGGAAATGCAAATTAAAACCACAATGAGATATCACCTCACACCAGTAAGGATGCCCAACATCTGAAAGACAAGGAACAACAAATGCTGGTGAGGATGCAGAGAAAGGGGAACCCTCCTACACTGTTGGTGGGAATGTAAATTAGTTCAACCATTGTGGAAAGCAATGTGGAGGGTTCTCAAAAAACTAAAAATAGAAATACCATCTGACTCAGTAATTCTACTAAGAATTTACCCAAAGAAAACAAGATCCCAGATTCAAAGACATATGCACCCCTATGTTTATCACAGCAGTATTTTCAATACCCAAGATATGGAAGCAACCTAAGTGACCATCGACAGATGGATCAACAATGGATAAAGTGTGGTACATATACAGAATGGAATACTATTTAGCCATAAGGAGAAAACAAATCCCACTGTTTGCAACAACATGGATGGAGTCTAGAGAGTATTATGCTCAGTGAAATAAGCCAGGTGGAGGAGGACAAGCACCAAATGATTTCACTCATTTGTGGAGTATTAACAACAAAGCAAAACTGAAGGAATAAAAGAGTAGCGGACTCACAGACTCCGAGAAGGGACTAGTGATTACCAAAGGGGGTTGAGGAGGGTGGGTGGGGAGGTAAAAGGGAATTAAAGAGGTACTATAAGTGCAATCACAATATAGGTAGGTCACGGGGAAGGCAGAATAGGGTGGGGAAGACAAGTAATGACTCTATAGCATCTTACTATGCTGGTAGAGAGTGACTGCACTGGGGGTGGAGGGTGAGGACTTGATAATATCAGTGAATGTTGAACCCACAATTTTGTTCATGTGAAACCTTCATAAGAGTGTATATAAAAGATACTATAATTATAAAAAAGTAGGGCCTGTGGACATAAATGAATTAATTTAGTTTGTGGGAGGCCCAGGACTTAGGGAGTTAATATATCCTCTGCTGAGCACTACATGAGCAGATTTTTGAGGGTTTTTTTTCACTGTAGTATATTCCCTGTGTCCAGAATAGGGTCTCAAACCAATGAATACTGAAAGAACTGACGAACTAGAGTTTTGTAGAAATGGATTAATGTTGATTATCTTATTATTAGTATATTACCCAGCAGGTGCAAGTTAGTTATCACTATCATGCTGAAGTTACCACTATTATGCTGAAAGCTAGAGCTCCACTTTTCCCCCAGCTTCAATTCAATGCTGAAAACATTATCAGAGGGAGATGTTTATATTCTCGGTTACATAAGAATGATTAGATTACCTTTATATGTGAATACACACACAAATATACACAAATATATAAATATGTATGTTTAAATAAAATGAATAGTGGTAAATGCCCCTATATGTAGATAGAAAAATCTTTGGGTACAGAGTAGCTAGTTATGATTTTAAATAGTGACCTTATTAAAACAAATATTAGTAATTAGATTTTGATGCTAAACCTTAGGATTTATTTAAAGGTTAGAGCTTTTTAATCCGTTACCTTTCAAAGTACTAATTTTGACATTTTTCTTAAGTATTTCTAAAGTATTCATTCACTGAATACAATCTATTCAAGGGAACATTTAATGAACTAATCTGAGGCTACTTATCAATGTTCCTCTGTATTTTAAGATTTAGTGAATTATTAATAGTCTTTGGCTATACATTCAATTGTGCTAAAATGAGATCTTTAGAGTGATATAAACTTCCATGTTTACAAATCATGGAGAATGAGGTGGGTTAAGGTCATGGCCTCAAATGTCAAGAGTGTATTAAAAATCATGTGGAGAGTTGGTTAAAAATAAAGGTTCTCAGGTTCAACCCCAGAGATTTTGACTTGGCCAATCTGGGGTCAGCCTGAATTTGCATCTTTACTAAGTACCTTAGGTGAGAGCCTATGAGTTATACTGGAGAAACCATGGCTGTGAACGGGAATGGTCATAAACCCCAGCTCTGCTTTCAGAGGCCACGGGATAGCCGTTAAATGTCACAATACATACTTGGACTCAAATACTTTAAAAACAAAACCGAACAGTATTACTTTTTTATTTTTTATCTAAAGTTTATACTTAGAATTATTTTGTTTCTTCATACTGTTGTAGATTTACCTTACACACAGAATCAGAAGCCCTAAGGAGAGACTAATCCCACTTACAGGCTATATCTGAAATAAAAAATACAGATATCTTCCTGCCATACTTCAAGTGTTTCCCTCTTCTGGTACTGGATAGCTTCTTAGTGCCTTCAGGTCTGTCTCTGGGAAGGCTTCTAACAGCCAAGGGGATTTTGTAGTCTAAAATTCTCTCATTAAACCTAGAGTCTAAAATGGCCCTGGAGGGCCATGTTTTGGAACATTCAGTTTCCACAAATTAAAATGAATACCAGTGTTTCAATTAAATCTATGGTTCCTGAGGTGTCTTCTACTGCACCAAAATGGGAGTGAGGGGAGCTGCAGAATAATCCCATTTCTGTGAAAATATGACTATATTTAACGAATATTTTTTGAGCACCTATGTGCCAGTACTGTATGTCTGTTGGCTTTTTAAAAAAATGCATTATTTTTAAAATAAAAAGATAAAAACAACTACTACATAATAAAATCTGATTTTTATATATATTTTACATGTGTTATTATTATTGTCATTGGCAAAACATTCACTGAAAAATTAAGAGCCTGTATTCTAAGTGAGAAAGACATAGGTAGAAAGCCACAAGTGAGGTACTTCAAAAAAAAACTGCTACAGAATTTAACTCAAGAAATTCTTCAGACAGTCTGAACCATCCAAAAAACACAAACAAGATTCTTAAATAGTTGATTAAACAAGTCTTTAGAAAATAATTAAACTAATTCATTTGTCATTAAAGATTTTCCTTGTCTGAGCTTTGTTTCAATTCCCTTCTTTCATTATGTAAACTAGAGAGAAAGTCCTCCTAAGGGACTTTTTGTGTCTTAGGAAAGCCTTTCTAGGTACATAAAAGCATTTGGAAGATTGAGAGCATTTTGATTTGTGTTCTAAGGAAAAAAGTGAACTCATTTTTATAGTGAAAGCCTTTCAATACTGAATATCAACTTTACTCCTATACTTAAAGAACACCAACTTTACTGGGTCTTTAGCAAAACCAGAATTGCACCATAATATGAGAACACTCACCAAAGCCTCACTCAGGTATCTAAAAGTATCTAGTGTCAATCAGACCTCGGTGTCGATAAGAATGGTGGTTTGTAGATACTGCCCTAATGTTATTTTAGCAGAGGGCATAGCAGTAATGAAGTGGACAATTAATTTTTTAAAAGCCCTACTGTAATTCTGAAGCAGGTGATATGCAAGAACCACATCTGGAAAAACAATGCTTTAATCTGCCTGATTAGCTGCCTACTTTTAAGGATAATATGTTTAGCTTCACTAGTCTCTTAACATGTTATCATCTTAAACAGTATTATTTCTGCCATAATCCACTTTATAAATATTATCATCCCCAGCTATTTATAAAATTATGGAAGTAAGCTTCATTTCAGAAATCTGATTTGTAATACAGATTTTATTTCCAAGGGAAGACTGGGTAGTTTTAAACTAATCTACATCTGGGGATCGGAGGATATTTTTCTCCTACAGGATACAGAAAAACAACTATTAAGTATACCATTAAACTCTTAGATAAGACAAAACATTAAACTAAATTCAAACATTTATCATTAATTTTGCCTTCTGAATGTCTATTCACTTTCTACATAGCAACACTACCTACCTATCAAAATGCTACTGGAATTACTATACCAATTTACCATATAAAAGTAACCCCCTACCCCGGAAAATCCCATTTACCAATATTCTCCTCTACCTGCAAGGCTGCAAACATCATCATTTCTTCTTCAGTGCATTCAATTTCTTCCAGAAGAATAGCCCATTTGGCCTGTTCATAAAGCTGATTAATTCTGATTGCATCATACTGCAGCAAAAGAGACAAAATTTTTTCATAATACATTGCCTTTAACATTGAAAAGTTTGAAAACTGAATATTCAGTTGGAAAGCCCAAGAAAATTTTGTTATACAAAAATTGGGGGGGCAGATTTTTATCACTATCAAATAATAAGAAAAAGATACATATAAGGTTAGGCATACCTGTATATACCCACATCTAACTTTCCATTAAAATGTGTGAAAAGATTATTGTTCATTATTAGAAATAGATTCTGTATGTTATTTCCCAGGGAAATAATCATTAGATATTAGAGTCCTTAAAAAAAGGAATCTAACTTGAAGACATTAAAGGTAGAACTGATTGTTTTTCAATACTGTTATTGCAACTTGCTACATTAAAATATCATAATCAGAGAGTCAATTATTTCCAGGAATATCTTGCTCACTATGGAAAAGCATACCCAAAAGCAGGTCCTTGGAAACAGTAATTAGGAATCCAAAGTAGAGGGTACATATATACACTTGAGGAAAAGATTTATTTAATGTTATTGAGTTCTCCATTTACTTATATTAATAAAAATCAACAGTAATGTCTTAATAATACTATCTTAGAATGTTAACAAAATACACAGCCTCCTTCACAACCACCACTAATTTCTTACAATTGATTTTTTACAATTGTACTACATACATTTTACTTTTGTATAAAGATTTAAGCACTTAAGCATCTAATAAAAAATTGTAAACATACACATAAAATCTAAACCATAATCTAGACATAATGATAAGAAGGTAGTCAAGAGAGGTTTTTGCCTCCCCCATGTGATAGGGAAGCAAAAGATCCAAATCTCTATGTCACAGTGTGTTTTGTTTCTGGGGGAAAATACTCCAGATTTTTATAGCAAATTTAAACCTTATTGGAAAAGCAAAGCATTTGAGTAACACAGGTGATGCCAATCATTTGATAGAAAAAATATATCATAATGTTTGGCTATTAAATAAATAGGAAGAAATGTAGAGCTAAAAAAAATTAAAGTTTTTAATAATACATACTACAATGATATAAAAGATGCAACATCTTTTGGTTATGTAATACGGAAATCTGAAAGTTAATGAAAAGTTTCAGAACACTTTTCTCTTACTTAAAGTACAGCTGCAAAGAGGTATATATATTTAAAAAACTCCAAAAGCAGCTTTACCAATTCTGTAGCACCAAACTAGTGTCTTAAAAATACAAATCAACCAGAAATTCAATTAACAAAAAAAGAAAATGGTTTAGTTATGCTTCCAACCTACTAAGACAACAGACTTAGTTAAAATTCAGATGTCTTAGTCTAAGCCTTGGGTTTTTAATATTATTCAAGTCTTCCTATATACAAATGATGTCTTACCTCACCAACTTCCAAAAAACAAACATCCAAATAAACAAATGAAAAGGGAAAAAAGAAGAGAACCCTCTATAAACCCTCGGTACCTTTGGATTCAAATCAAAAAAGCTGTAATACTTGAATCGTAGAAGCAATGCCTCATTTTCCTTCACATCTTGTTCCATAAGAGATCTTGAGGAATCAAGCCACCTGGACAAATTAACAAGAGGAGGGGAACAAAATAGGAGAGAATTACTAAAATATTTCTACTTCTAGTTGGATAAAGAAGTTCTTTCATTGTATCTAAACTTACCCTTGGTTTATTTTTGCTTTGTCAAGAAGAGCTTGAGGCTTGAACATTTTTGCCAAGACTTCTGGTGATGTGATGGGCTGACTGACGGCAAGTACACCAGGATTGCCTTCTGACAAAGCACTGTCACCAAACCAGGCAGAAGTCGGTGACAAGGGACTTCCATCATGAGCATCATAAGTGGGGGTCATTGTTTTACTATAAAGTCCTGGGCTTGAATATATACTTCCTAATAAATATCATGGAAAATAGGTATAAGTATGAGTACAGAATCTTAGTTTTCTATACATACTATGATGATATAAAGCAAATTATGAAACACAAGTTTCATTCTGGAAGGAAAGCTTAGTACATTATTTTATCTGTCTTGAAAATGTGAAGTTAACTATAACTCTACTTGTACAACATTAGAACATGTAGTAACAAGGTCAAAAGAATGTAAGTTGGTGAAAATTCTGGGAAAAAAATCAGTTCAAGAGAATTAGAAGATAAGTTAAGGATATAGCTGAAGCAGACAGACCGATACTGTTTGTTTTTAACTCTGGCAAGGCTCACCTTTCAGAGGGCCAATGTAAAGAACATCAGTGCCTATAGGAAAGGAAAGAAAGGAATTCAGAAGGTAAAGGAAAGTCAGCAGTAGAAGACAGAAACAAAAGAATGAAAAAGAAAAGAAAATTGGAAAAAGAAAAAACGGGTATTTCTTAATTGCGAATCATAAATTGAAGTAAATATTTTATGTGGATTTAAGAGTATATAAAGGAATAACAACCTAAGTAAAGGTAAGTTTTCTGTCCAACTCAAAAGAATGAAGTTGTGCTGTAGTGGAGTGTTTAGGGACAAACATGTCCATATTTATCACCCTTTAAAAGCCATACTGTTTTAATAAATTCATATACATTAAAAGAACAATTTTATGCTAATGTTTTCTCAGTGAATTGCTAAACTGGTTCCAACATATTTACAAATAAAGTATTGAAGCAAAGGAGAAAATTGCCTTAGAAGAAGACTAACAAGGGTACATTTTATAATGAAACCCCTGAAGGCAGGGATATTGTCTTTATCTTTTGATTCCTCGGTACTATAGAGCTAGGCATATGGTAGATGCTAACTAAATAAAAATTTGTTGAAATCAGCCAATTAATGATATATTATCTGTCATTTAAACTACAAAAATTAAGATTAGATTGACTTTTTTTAAAGTTCAGAATGACATTCTGAACTTAAATGTTCAAAGGCATTTCCCCTCCTAAGTCTTAAATTTGTTAATTATATTTTGTTTTTAAGTCATAATTTTTAAAAAGAAAATGTGTAAACAGGTGTCATATTGTTAATAGATATGGAAAGAGAACAGTTGTTTCCCTTACCTAATGTAGGAATATGCTTAGGATCTCTTCTTTACTGTCTAATCCCCACCCCAACCCATGGAATGATAGTAACAATTAAATATAAAAAACTAGCAGTAATGCTAGAATTTTTGTAGTTGTCATGTCCTAGTCTAAACACAAAATTACACACAAAAAAAATCTCTTGCTGGCCACAGGGTATCTAATTTGATGTCTGCAATATGTGTTCTTCCATTGTTATAGTACTAAATCAACTTGTATAATCTGAGCATTGTTAACTCAGCAACAAGAAAGCTGCGAACTCTCCTTTATTAGCCTTTAAAGAACACTGGATATTTAGTTATAGCTTTAAAAGCTAGAATCTTAAAGAAGGGCATTTTGTGAGAGGATACTTGGGTACCCCACACTTATTAAAAGGTCTGAAAACATTACTCCAGCTCAGCTGGGAAAAGAATAAATCTGTTACAGAGAATATACATGTAAGTACCCTGTGGAAAAACATTACCTTCTAGGCAGAAACTTCTCATTGTTTATTTCAAAGATTTAGTAAATGTATCTTTTACTAAGAATGTCAGAATACTGCTAATTCACTCCTAGTGTGATGAACCAGAATTACTATTCAGATATGAGTAGTTAAAATTGACAATTTTATGAAGCTTCTAAAGCAGAAAATATATTCCCCTAAATAACAACATTTAATCAAATCAGCCACCCAAACCTCTTCCCTCTCAATTTCCTGTACTTGTATATTCTACACTTCATATCTGATCACTTCATTTTTTTCCCTGTTTGTTCTTAACTTTGTTAGGCACTCTATGGAAACAACTTGAGAGTTTCCAACAGCCTTATTATTCTCATTTTAAAGAAGCAAACTGAAGCACAGAGTTTAAATAACTTGTCCAATGTCAAGAGCTACTAAATTGCAGAGCCAAGCTATAAATCAGCCAGTCTCACTGCAGCTATACACACTGCCTCCTAAGTACCCTAACTTATTTAAGTCATTCCCAACTGGTGTACATTTATTTCTTTACTTTTTGTTTTGTTTTGCTTGTACAGTGCATTTATTTAAGAGTTACTGATGTCACCACTGTGATTGCTCCCAATAAACATTTCGGTACTCATTTCTTAATTCTAGCAGCATGGCTGAGTCAGAGGATGTGTCTTAAACTCCTTTTAAGTCTCAGTTCAGTGATAATTGCAACTAGCTAGTATTCCTGATCGCCCAGTTTAAACATATTTGAAGCAGGAAACTATACAGGGTAAGATGAAGTAACACATTTAGTCAGCAACAAAATACGAGTTTGCTGAACTACATGGAATGATAACAAAAACTGCAAGGAGGAAAAATAAAGAGTTCAAAAAGCACTACAGTCTCAGGCTAACTACTATCAGTAATAAAAACCCCATGGAACTAATAGCTCCTGAGAGTACTGCTTTATGTTAGTGCAGTAGAATCTGCCTCTTAACTTATTTATTACAAATTACCTTTTACATGTTCTGTTTTCAAAGAGAGGATTAAAGTATTGAATATATTTTAGAAAATTGTCCATCAACATATCTCATATCCCACTTAAAAAACAAATGACAGGAGAACTAAAAACATAAATGTTGACATTATGAATAAATTAAAATACATAAATATGAAACAATTATAAAGTGTTACAAGGAAATAGAAAGGGGTTTTTTATATTTGTGAAGATTTTCTCAAGAGTGAAAACCCAGAGCTATTATTAACTACAGAACTATAAATTAGACTACATAAAAATGTAAAACTTTAGTAACAAAGTCCACAAATTTTAAAAAATGCTAATATAGGGAAAATATATTTATACCACTACAAACAAAAACGTAAATAATATGAACAAAGTACATGATTTGAAAATCAAAGAAACAGGAACTGCTAATAAATACATGAAAAATTATTCAACTGTTATTCATACCAGTGTTTATCAAGGAAATAAAGTAACTCTCAGATACTATTTATTGTCGTATTGGCAAACATTTGTGGAGATTTACAACATTTAATACTGGGCAGAATGTAGGAAAAGGGGCATTTCCATATACTGTTGACGATAGGATAAAACCATCACTTTTACAGTCTTTTTTGGAGTGTATTTGAATTGTTGTAAAGCTTTCTGGCAAATATTTGATAGAAAAATTAGATACTACTTGGGTAGATAAACAGTTAAGTATAGCTTTTCTACATGGAAAAATTTGAAGCTATTTATACTAGGGAGACCTCTTACTTTTTTGGCACAGAAAGATCACCAAAACATGTCATTCAGTGAAAAAACTCAAATTGCAGAACAATATATAATATTTTAGGCTCTCATTCATGTTATAAAAAACAAGTAATACATAGAAAAGGTACTAGCAAGTTCTACTCCATACAACTTAGAACATAGTTATACACAGCAATCAAGAAACAGATACTTTTTGAGAAGGAGTAGCAAGGGAGTAAGTTGTAGTGGAATTTTCACCTTTGGCTTAGTACATTTTCTGTACTATTTGTATTTTTTATAATAAGACTGTATTAATGTATGATCTTTGTAAAAAAAAAATATATGAGGTCCATTAGTATCACTGAGTAAAAAAACACAAATTATGAATGCGCATGTCTCCACTTTCATTAAAAATACATAATTCTGTACTATTTCGATTTTTAATATGAGCATGCATTACTTTTATTATTAACTAAATAGCTTTAAAAAAATATTTTGATACTTAAAATGGCAAATTCCAGTTAGGAAAAATGGTATCCTACATAAGTACTTTTCCTCACAGTGCCAAGCAAGTTAAGTATTGATTACTTTATTATTTTGGGACAGAGACTTTTCCTGTCTAAGCTGCCTTTAAGGTTCTTAGAAAAATTTCTAAGGATATAATGACCTATTTCTATTTACATATTAAACCCTGAAATTGTAATTTGTAAGTCAGTACTAAACTGTGTAGTTAATTCTTACTTGGAAAAATTGTTTACCCCAGACTTGGGATCAAGCTAGTTCAAATGGTTTGCTCCCCATGGATTAGGTCTTTTAGGGTCACAGTTAGGAAGCAGCAAAGCACTCAAGTGTGTGCCTCCTGAGCACAGCCCTGGACACAGGTATTTAAGAATTCACAGAATTTGTTGTAATTCTATGCAAGAATTTGATGGAAGTCTAAGAATCATTAATTCACCATGATTCTTTACTTCTTGAAACATTACTTTAAGAAATAAGCTTTGCTGGAAGTATAACCTACACCCTAATATTTAATCAAATGTTCCTATTAAAATTCAATTCACATAATATTTACTTTAAATATTAATATTAGAAAGATGGTGTTACATAATGGTTACAAGAGCGCTGGAGCCAGACAGACCTGGATTTAATTCTAGCTCTGCCACTTAACAGCTTTATGACCTTTGGCAAATTACTTAACCCTTATAGGATTCTTTCCTTATGAGTAAAATGGGAATAATGCCTCCAAAACCATAGTTGTTTTGTGAGGATCAAATAAAAGATAATATTTGTATTCAATAGTAATTTATTGAATACATATATATGTAAATATATACATAATTGCTGACCATGCCCACACCAAGATGTACACAATTCAAAAGGCACATGGGAACTAAGGGAAACTGAGCCTGCTTCCTTCTTTGTACAATGTAGGATTATATCTAATCCTCACCACACCCTGCAGCAGAGGAACATTGTGAAGCATTAAGTATAGTGTATGGCATCCTGAAGATATCATGTATTAAGATATTTAGACTTACTGTTTTGTTGCTATTTATTATGGACACAACATGCAACTGACCATATTTTTCAGTACTTGGTACAGAAACTGACTGAAGTACTGACCAATCATAAAAGCAGGCAAACCAAATATTTATTTCTTTAAAAAATTAATAACATGTTTCCTTTTGCATGTGTATGTCACTCAGTGTGCTTTCTCTCTACAGACCATCAGCCCTCTGTATCATCACCATCTGTGTACTTTCTCAGCATTTCACAACTTGTTGAAACTCCTCAAATATTTTTGTTTTAATTAACCTGCTTGGGTGTAGACAATAAAGCCTATTTAAAAAAATTCCCTCACACACAACAGTCACTTCACAGACACAAGAGAGCACACTTTTGATTCTAAGCATACGAAGTTCAAGAATAGGCAACACTAATCTACGGTTGACAGAGGCTATGTGGGGACAGAACGGGGAAAGGCATGTGAGAAGCCTTCTGCGGTGTGCTGGTATTTTGCTATATCATGTTCTAGGTGGTTACAAGGTGTATATATACATTTGTAAATATTCACCTGTAATTTAAAATTTGTTCATTTTGCTGTATGAACACCTCAATAAAAAAAGAAAGAAACCCAGTTACTTTTCCCAAAACATTTACGACATTCCCTCTTCTTAATCCATCATCCTTTGTCTCCAAATTATCTTTTCTTAAAGCACTGTACAACATCTCTCTAGCCTGCAATTCTAAGATGAATCCTGCTTGATTTCAACCACTCCAAAATCCCATAAATGTGTTTTTCTCTGTAGTTCAGTTGTAGGACTAAATGAGGGTTTCCATTTAAATATAAAGTAACTGAAAGCAGGGATGGTTCTACTGTCAGATGCCTTCAGCAATATAAATCATGTCTAAATTAAAATTTTAAATTAACCTTACTGTAATGATAGACATATTCTTTTATTCTCTTTTACCTCATCAATCTGTAGGCTACCTGCAACCCTTTCTCCTTACTCCCACCTCCACACTGGACTGGAAGTAAACTTGATTTTCTTTCTAAAAAGAGTGATTTGTTCATTTTGTAACATATTCAGAAACCAATGACTCAGCAATACACTATCTAAATTCCTCAGTCTGACATTAAATACCTTCCAGAGTGGTCCTGAAGTTCCCTTGAGGCCCCTCTTCTGTGAACTAATTCAAGTGGTTTAGTCGCATACTGTACTGTTTTTTTGCCAGGATGTTCTTTGTCAAAATCTTTATTTCTGCTTGAGTTGCCTTGTCTCCTTACCAAAATCCTAGCCACTGGAACCTAGCTTAAGTCACAAACTTAATTCCCCAACCCATACACTGAATATCCTCTATTTGGGATTGTTTGTCTTCTGAATTCCTACATTATTTTCTGTAACATTCATTTGCCACTTATATATTATCTCCTTAAATATAGTAACTTTTTTTCAACTAGCCTATAAACTACTTAGGAACAAGGGTTGTCTTTCTTCTTGTTATCTCTTAAGTGAGTGCAATTGGTGTATGAGTAGAAACATAAAAGTTACAAGGTATATGTGACCTTAGACATTCTTAACCTAACTGTGCCATAATTTCTTCAACCTCAAAATGTGAGTGGTAACAATCCATTTCAGGGGGCTGTAGTGAGAATTGAGTTTCCACAGATAGTGTGAGATAGTTCTGAGCGTATAAGTACTATATTGTGTTTGCTTTCATGATTACCAGCACCCCAGAATTAAAAAAACCAAGAATGAACTAAAATTAGTTTACACAGTTGCTTAAGGGACCTATCCTAAGATGTGGATTTATAAATGTGTGATAGATGGAATCACAGAATACTATAATGTCCAGTCCCTGTATATGCCCAAGATAAAGAACTATGTAATCTAATTAACTAGACAGACCTAGCTACCCAAAAAACACTGTCCATGCTCCTGTTGGATGCCATATGCTAAATTAAGTTCTGGTAACAAAAGGCAAGACTACCTCATGCAGGGAACTCAAAATTATTAGGAAAGAAGATGCAGTACACTACCAAACACAAAAAGGTCTGATGACTTATGCTACCTAATTCATGTTGCGGGTAGGTAAAGAAGGAAATCTGAGAAAGCTTCTTAAAGCAACAAAACCTTAAAGGAAAAATATAGAGAAGCAAAGGGACCATTATATGCAAAACATAGTGAAGGCTGTAAATAACCCGGCAGAAGTAATAATGTTGTAACTTTATAAATAATGGTTCACATAATACAGAAAAAAAAGAAACTAAATGCTAAAAAATCATCCAATTTCTGCAAGGAATTGAGCTCAGTTACTATCATCCCTTTGTGACTCTTTCTAAGCAGAAAATCAGCCTTCCTCTTTACTGACGCATATTAACACCTGACATGATGATTTGCACATGACAGACTCTGGTGGTGATTTTGATTGAAGGACAGTTTTTTTTTAACTTATCCACCCTTCTGACCTATGTAATCCTTTTATCCAGTTTCAAAAACACACAGACATACAGTCCACAGTTCTCACACTGAGCCCTTGTTTAGTCAAAAGATACCTGATCCAGGAGTGCTAAGAGGCCCTTCCAATTCAAGGGCCTCATCCTCAGGTCGGTCATCCAGCTTTTTCTTTTTTTTCTTTGTTGGATCCCTGGGTTTTTTCAAGAGAGAAAGTTCTTCAGGGTGTCTGATATCTGTTAAAATAAGAAAACAGATTATTTTGCTGGCATAATGAAAATTTAAACACTTTATACATGGTAAATACATCAATCCATTTCAAGGGTAAAAATTTATAATTTCCTTCTCTGTCTGCATTTTTCCTGCCACTTACGCTATGTGAAAATGAATTACCAAAGCACTCTTAATTCATAACTAATAAATGTAGTCACCTCAAAGTGGCGAGATAACAATCTACAAGAGAAGAGAAAACCTAGAACTCGTGTGTGTGTGTGTGTATATATTCATACACACAAATCTAAAGCCTTAAGAAATTCTGCTTTATATCCAACTACAGCAACTAGGCAAGAAGAAAAAAATGCAAAACTGGAAAGGAAGAAGTAAAACTGTCATTTTGCAAATGACATGACACTGTATACAGAAAACCCTTTTAAAGACTCCAACAAAAAACTGTTAGAGTAAATGAATTTGGTAAAGTTGCAAGATACAAAATCAATATAAAAAAGTATGTTGCATTTCTGTACATAAATGAACTATCAAAAAGAAAAATTAAGAAAACATCTCACCAAAAAGAATACTTCTAAGAATATATTTAATTAAAGAGGTGAAAGACTGAAAACTATAGGACACAGATGAAAGAAACTGAAGATAACACAAATGAATGGAAAGACAGTACTTGCCATGGACTGCAAGAATATTGTTAAAATGTCTATACTACCCAAAGCAATCTACATTTTCAGTGTACCACAGGGTATCTATCTGAAGAAAACAAGAACGCTCACTTGAAAAAATATATGCACCCTGATATTCATTGTAGTATTACTTACAGTAGCCAAGATATGGAAACAACCTAAGTATCTACTGATGCATGAATGAATAAAGATGTGGTATATATACAATAGAATTATACTAAATCATGCCATTTCTGACAACATGGATGGACTTTGAGTGTATCATGCTAAGTGAAATAAATCAGAGAAAGCCAAATACCCTATGATTTCACTTACATGTGTTATCTAAAACACAAAACAAAACAAAACAAAACTAAGACTCATAGTTAACAGAGAATAGATTGGCGGTTACCAAAGGGAAGGGTGTTGGAGGTGCGAGTAATAAGGGTGAAGGGATTAAAAAGTACAGACTTGGCAGTGTAGCACAGAGAAGACAAGTAGTGACTCTACAGCATTTTACTACGCTGATGGACAGTGACTGCAATGGGGTGTGTGTGGGGGACTTTATAGTATGGGTGAATGTAGTAACCACAATGTTGCTCATGTGAAACCTTCATAAGATTGTGTATCAATGATACCTTAATAAAAAAATAAAATAAAAAGAAGTACAAACTTCCAGTTATAAAATACATAATTCATGGGGATGTAATGTACAGCATAGGAAAATAGTTAATATTGTTTTAACTTCATATGGTAACAGTAACTAGATTTATTGTGGTGATCATTTCACAATGTAGATAAATGTTAAATTCCTATATTGTATATTTGATACTATTCATCTTAGTCAATTAAAAAAATTTTTTTAACTTCAATTTTTGATGTATGTACCCTTATGTTAATTGCCACACTATTTGCAATAGCCAAGATACTGAAGCAACCTAAGTGTCCATCAACAGATGAATGGATAAAGATGTGGTACATATACACAATGGAATATTATTCAGCCGTAAAAAAAAAAGAAATCCCACTATTTCAACAACATGGATGGACCTAGAAACAAGCCAGGTGGGAAAGACAAATACCATATGATTTCACATATTTGTGGAATATAAAAACAAAGCAAAACAAAAGGAACAAAACAGCATTAGAGACAAAGAAGTGACTAGTGGTTACCAAGGGGGAGGGGTTGTGAGGTGGGGTGGGGAGGATGAGGGGGATAAAAGGACACAATAATCTGCAATCACAATATAAGTTGGTCATGGGATGGCAGTACAGCATGGAGAGTACAGGCAATGATTCTGTAACATCTTTCTACGTTGATAGGTAGTAACCGCACTAGAGGGAGTGAGGATTTAAAAATATGAGTAACTGTTGAACCACTGTGTTGTATATCTGAAACCAACATAAGATTGTATATCAACAATACTTCAACTAAAAAAATTTTTAGCCAATTTTTAAAATTAAACTTTATATTACATGGTAGGCCTCATTCATTCTGTATGTCATAAGTCACATATGGTACATGAGGTAAATGTAGAGAAAATACTTTCATGTCATTACCAAATCTTAACATTTTAATTGATTCAAACTGTTCTGCTTTGTATCAAATGGCTACAAATTGCTGTGTTTATCCTACTTATTTTCATGTGAAGAATCTGGTAAGAGGAGTGAAAAATAACCCTAATAGAGAATGGCAAGAACTACTAAGTCAGTTCTCTCCAAATTGAGCTAAAGATTCAGTGGAATCCTAGTCAAAATTCCAATTTGCTCTTTTTGTACAAGTTGACAAGTTGATTATAAAATTTATATGGAAATGAGAACAATCCTAGAATAGTTAAAGCAATTTTTAAACAGAATCAAGTTGGAGGACTTACACTATCTGATTTCAAGACATAATAAAGCTATACCAATCAAAACAATACAATTATTGACTAAATGCTAAGTCATATAGATAAATGACTAGAAAAAACAGCCCAGGTTTAAGTGAAGCAATAACTCTGGACAAAGGTGCCATATCAGTTTCTGCCAAAAAAAGGCAGAAAGGGAAATATTTTCAACAAACAGTTGTGAATGAGAAATTCACATGTTTTTTTTTAATTAGACCTTACCTAATATAATATGAAAAAGTTAATCCCAAATAAATCACAGATTTAAAAGAAAATGAAAGTAGACATATATTTCTTAGGAAACACATAAACAACAAAAATTTGCCCTTTATTACACAAAAAACCCTGTTCTTTGAAAGACACTGTTGAGAAAACAAAAAGGCCAGATGTGTATTTGAACAAAGTATTCACAAACCATTATATATATCTGACAAAGGACTTGTGTCCTGAATATATAAAGAACCCATACAACTCAATAATAAGCAGACCAATGGGCTAAAGATTTGGACAAGTACTTTACCAAAGAATATATAATGGCCAAGAAAACACCCGAGGAGATGTTCAACATTGCTGATCAGGAAAATGCTAATTAAAATGACAAGATAGCATTAGACAACCATCAGAATAGCAAATATTAATTAGACTGATAATGCCCAGTATT